>DWME01001255.1:0-25891 GCA_018244795.1 Parelbella ahira ahira
ATAGCGACTTATTGAAAAATTTCTTTATGGATTATATGATATATCGAACCCCCCATAATGATCAGATTGTATAATATAATTATTATGCTGATATATTTCTCTATGTAGTTTAAAGTTTTACAGTTATATTTTATTCATCAGCCATTCGTTTAGGCGCACCGAGGGGCCGCCTCGTCGAATTATTCGTTACTTATCATCTGAGTGTCTCCGCGCACGGACCGCATCAGTACTGCACGCCGGCTGCAACACTGCACTTTTTGATGCAACTGACATATGCATCGAAACTGCACTCCGATTACAAGTCTTAAACGTATCCATCAAAACGGTACACCCTGTAAATATTGCATAAACTGCAATTAACGTAAGAACTGCATTCAATCTGCAATATAGTAGTCGGCGGGCAGCCGCAATGCGGTCCATGTGATGGACACTGAGCACTACGTTGTAGCGATCGTAGCGAGCAATTTTATGTGTAGCTACACCATGACAATACTGCAACCGTAGCGACGTAGCTGTTGTGTGCACCGCGCATACATTTTGTATCGAGACACTCACGGTTTTATACTGTACCTTAATAATAATAATCGTCCTAGGTGTTTAGCTACAGAATGAACGTTAACGCGAATATTATGAGGCTTTCTTCTTGTGAGCGTTTGTGGGCATGGTTATACTGTAGACTACTTTTTGGTTTGTCATTTATTTCAGCGAAACTTATTTTTCTTTGTCGGCTCACGTCTATAATTAATCCTGGTCTCCATCAGAAAGATTTCATTGCCATGCACTCATCCAACCACGAATAATAACGATGTTACCAAGCGAAATGTAAATTATACGAAATAGATGTAAAATCGATGAAAATTGTGCAACACCATAAAAATGTAATAGCAATGAAATATTAGCTCAGGGAGAACGGTAACAATGAACACTTCGGCGGTCTATCTACTTAGGTTTAACGTATGCTTATAAACTATTATTATTACTTTTTATATGAGAGGTTCGTTATTTAAGTTAGCTAATTTTAGCGTCTAAGATCCAAGGCTGTATTAAAATGGAGTGTTTTTTTTCCCCAGTGAGGTGGTGTAACGTTTTTTTTTGTTTTGATTTGTGGTATTCTATAAAAATACTCCCGTTGGTTATAATATACAACGGCCAGTGGAACAGAGCTTTAAACTTTGCTCGGAGTCGTGTTGTCTATTATAATCAATTCTTATGTTGTTATTGTGGATATGTGTGTATGACTAATCATAAATAATCCTTTATTTTGGTAACAAATTGGTGTTATGAAAATTTTGTGAATAAAATATGGTGTCATTCTGAATATATCTTTTATTTTGCGTGCACGAGAATTATTTAGTTTCGATTTTGTTTAAGCAATAAAAAATATTTTAAATGTTCCGTCATTTCACTTCACTGTTCCCAAATAAACGTTAATTACTTTTATAAAGCCAATCTGCACTTGACCAGCAAACCAGAAAACTAAGGCCTTAACTCTCACATTCTGAGAGGAGACAAGTGTGGCAAATGGCAATGCAAGGGGTTGAAAAAATACAAAGCCCACAAGATGAGGTGTGTTTTGTGTATATTTTTGGTGTTGTTTATTAAAATAAATAGTATTTTTCCAGTTTTAATTAATATTTAAATGAAAAAAAATTATTTCATGGCCATAGCAATGGCTCTGCATAGTTGGGGATCTGGGTAAGATGCGGATAATTAAAAGAACAACACAATTAGAATTATTTATATATTAAATAGAAGTATAGATTTAAAATTTGTTTCACTAAGTGCGTAATCACTTTTCGTTGCCCACGATATTCTGTAACAGAGCATTGGAGAATATTATGTGTTTAGTCTGGTAACGTTAATTTAATTTTCGAGAAGGTTATGTTGGTAATAATGTCCACTTGAGAAAAATGGAGCTTAGCCGCTAAACTGCTCATTAATCTAAAGTTGCTTAATAATGAAGTTTGGTTATGGCAGGTGTTTTATTAAATTTAAACAACTACTTAGTCTGAAAATACTGAACTATCCAAATGCTTCAAAACATTCGATATCGTAAATAAACAATATTTCAGACATCAGCTTCGACTCGTATACTGACTTGAGCTGACTTAAAATAACCTTATTTTTAAATTTGTTCTGTACTTACCCTTACTCGGAATTTGAAAATAAGATATAAAGAAACTACAACGATGATCGGTGCGGCAGAAGACAGCGTCAGTAGCCAGCCGACGACCGCCTCGGCAGATGGCCGCGTCGTCAATGAGGACATAAAGGTTGCCTGTAAAAAATACACGATCTTCTAAAAAAAATCTTACACTTATCTTACGATCTAACGAATTATTTACAGGTATGCTAGAAAGCATTGCCATTGTACTGGTCAGCTCAATCTACCGGCAAGTTGAGATATAGACCGTTCAATAAATAGTGCAAGAATGCTTTTTAAACCATTAAATTACGGAATTTTAGATTTTTAGGCAATTTAACAATGTTGATAAGAATGATAATGACACACCAAACCTTAAATGACGATTATGACTAATTACGTAAATACTAAATAGGTACCTATATTGTTTTGAAATTATAATTACCAAAAGAATAATGGGCGACAAAGCCCAGCAGATCCTTAGGAACATACAGGGGTATTCCCCCACAGCGAAGTAGACATCCTCGCAGAAGGTGGTCTGTCCGTACACGTATGTAACCACCGTGGCCACGAGGGACGCTATCAGCACGCGAGGTTTCGACACCGGCCAGTGCATGAGAAAGTTAAGTATATGAAGACCCCCCTGCAAGAAATATAATATGTCTATATTTAATTGTGCGAAAAAAATATTCCAAACTAAAAGCATTCTCCTATATCATATATAAATGTATATTCAAAAAAGGAATTCGTTTTACCAATAGGTACACAACCAAATAACATATACTTACACAGGACTAGCCCCGTAAAGAGTTGTAGCGCCAAAGATCAGATTGAAATCAATTTCTTATAGTATATACAACTACCATTTTTGAATTTTTGTGTAAACAAAAAAATATCTTTTGTTCTATTTTTCCTGTTTATCCTCAATGGTTTCAGTCACAAATGAACTTTACGTTATCAGTATAAGGTACAAAAAAAGCTTATAGCATAGTACCAAGGCGTAGGTGTTTCGTGTCATTACCTACAAACGTACCTACTTATACAATATATATTTTCCACCAACCTGCGTGCACAGTGTAATGATTCCAATGATGCCGAAGAGAACACACATCAATATAAGAAAGGCCCAAGATATTTTCCGCATGGAACGGCCACTGAACGTTGACATTATCGTTTGCACCAGCAAAGCCTGTAACGATAAACTATTCACAAAAAGCGCATAACAGATGCGGTGTCCCGTGACGTACGTACGTATTTCGGTCATTTTATACTTTATTTGACTTCGCTGTCGATCTCATAATAATACTCAATAAGATTTGTTGGGATCCTTGTTATAAGGTCATCTTAATAGATGTCAATGGGGTATCAGGTTGTATAATGTTAACATGACTTGTTGCTTAACATATGTGTCTCAAAAAAGGATTTATAGAAAAAGGGAGCGTGAGTTGTCCATGGGCTGCAGCAGGACATTCTTCACATAGTTAAGTATCTATAGATAGGGGGTGTCCTAGTGTGTTATAAGATATGATAGGGTAGTAGTACAAACCGTCGATGTAAGCGAAATCACAAGCAAGTTAAAGAACAGCAGTGCCGACCAGAACTGGCTACCCGGTATCCTTGCCACCAAGTCTGCCCACAGGACTATAGACGCAGACGCTCCTGAAAATTATTGTGATATTATCTATTGAAGAAAAAAATACAATTCATGTGAATATTTCTATACCTATAGCATTATTTACGAAATCGGTGTCAGTGAAATAACTCGGTTTGTTGGCCCGTTCTTAGCGGACCTGAGTGCCAAAGTGCAGTCAGGTTCTTTTCCCAAGCAGGACAACTGTTTGCGCACCGAGCACGAACGTTCGCCCTGTGTTGCGTTTAAAAATATCTAAATAAATATGTATCTCAAGGTTACGTATGTAGGTACCTACATGTTTAACTGTCACTATGGTATAGGATGTGCCTTGTTTAAGATGAAGAAATTTGTGAGTCATCCCAACATAGTAAAGAAAACCTTCAAACTTCACACACCTGCCGAAACATTGGTGACATTATTGTAATCTGTGTACAGCGCCCCGTGAGTCGCTCCCAGGATCAGGGAACTGGCCATGCTACTAGTTTTCGACACTCCGAAGGCGTGCAGCGCCGTGGTGGCCAGCCTCTGCTTCTGCTTGGGACAGTACGCACCCAGCATTACCAGGGAGCCCTGGGAGACTGCCACCTGGACTAGCGCGTATTCTATAGCATCACACCATATCTGAGGAAAAAAACAATTTAAAACCAAACGAATAAGCAATACTTACATAAAAAAGTTACATTTAATACAATCTATAGACAGGCCTTTGGATGTCCACCAGTGGAACATCCAAAGGCCCATGATGATGACGTGAAAATATCACTACGTATATATAAGTAAGTATAACATTCACTTGCTTGAGAGAACAGTCGGCCTTTAAATTGATAATGGTCGAGGGAAACCAAGAAATAAAATATTCTTTAAACCTTAGCCTCTTCCAAAAGCACTACCCAATGGCAATCGTGTAGCATTTTTCCAGCTCCTTTTAATCTCAGAACACCGATACCACAGCACAATAATACGAAATACGTCAAGACGTCTTTGAACAGGACCAACTGTAAACACAAACAAACTAAAACTTTACAGGAGATAAATTGTGTAGAACCTAAAAGAAATACAATCAGTAAAAATTAAAAAACATTGTAGGTATATTTATCGAAATGTTCTTATATTTTCATATCATCATGTCAGCTCGCTTACAGACTACTTACATTGTTTGAGAAAACCAATTAAATAAACGAAATTTTAAGAATTGTTGACTGTCCTTAGCTCCTTAGTTCTGTAGCAAAAATTACGGAAGCTAGCTTATCAGTTATCCGCTTTAACTCACCTTAGAATAGCTGTATATTCGTTTAATGGTAATAAAATACACTAGAAACCAACAGATCACGTAGTAGATCGTCAGCTCGGAGACCACGCTCCCGAGACCATCGTCTAACCCATCGCGTTTAAGCTTTAGCACGAAATTACTGAAATGAGAATTATATCATATCATATTTGAGTTGTCTACATTTGTTTCAATGCTGAAATGAGGGGTATTCTTCACTGAAAAAGCATAGGGGTTAATCTTGCGCTTGTCAAAAGCTCAAAAGAGGTGGAATAAATATTGTTATAGCCCTTTATTAAGGTAGGCTCTTAAAATAAGACCATCGCTGTTTAAATATAACCTTTCTTTATAGATCATCCATAAAACCTTTCTTTAAAGATCTATTCAATTACACAACATATTTACTTATATGGGTACATTCCTAAATATACTACCTACTTATGTACCTACACAAAATATAATAAGCAATTACAAAATTTCACTTGAATTATTTGGCGGCAACATTTAATGCGTGTTCTGGAGGTTTTTTTATTATTACGCTAACCTTATTAGTATAAAGTCAATTCATTGACGACAGATAGGTACCTAATTGCAAATAACTTGCTTACAAAAAGAACGATTGCGCCGGCGTCTCACTGCCCAGAGGCAGCGGGCGGTGGCGGGCGGCGCAGGGCGGGCTCGCCGCCGCCGCGCAGTGCAGCCACGGCAGGAACGTGTGGAAAGAGTGCACTAACAAAGCCATGCACCAAGCGCTCACGGCGCCCAGCGCTAGCGCAGTGAACACGCAAGATGTTAACATTGCGAAACCGACACCTATTTTGAAATTTAAAAGCACCTAAATTATTTTTTTCTTACAAGTTATTAGTTTACGCTACTACGAAATCTCCAAGACGCGTTTAACGAAAAAATTATTTAGGCCGAATTCGCTTCATCTAGGCACTTAAATACTTCCAAGCGATACAATAATATTTTGTAGGTTGATTAGATCTTTATACGAGTAGTCCGTAAGTTAGAAGGGAAGTAGTTTAGGGGTAAGTAGTACCTATCTTGATACCTACTGATATTAACTCGAAATCGAGATTCCCCAAAAATACTTTTAGGAGGCAAAAAAGATTTTTTTTGCACAAAAGTATTATACTGTAGGCCACAAGGCCACAAGGACACAAGGCCAAGGATTTTTATTTTCTCGTCCGTTTCACTAACTGAACAACTCCAATACATTACTCTGTTCTGCTATATGTTTGTGATGAGACGTTGCAGATTCATGACAAATAGTCATAAATAGATCTTGAAGTACGGTACCTCTAGCCACTGGCGCCATGTCCCAGCAGCTCAGCACGCCCTTCTTAGTCACTACCCCCAACGCGAGCTCCAAATAAAACAGGGGGTATCCGAGCAGCACACTGAACACGTTGTATAGGAAGAGGAAGGGCAGCAGGCGGCGGAAATCGTGCACATAGGGGTGCCACCACAGTTGCATTATGCCTATACAAGTAGACAGTACCAGTTGTCGGTAACTAATGTTGTTCGTCCATCTATCTGCGATCTAGAAAAACATCATTTTCTACAAAACGCCTTTTCATTAGAAGGAGAAAGCCATGTCCAGGAGTGAAGAATAATAGAGCTAATTATGACGTTCCAATCTATTAATTTTGTTCCTATTTTGTGTGGACGCTAATTCTTTGGTGTCAATACCTATTTATCTATTTACAAAAAAACTGTTTTTTATTACCAACGGCTCCTCAATAGATTCAGTGTCAGAAGTAGCAGTAGTCGTTTTGGATTGTGTCGTCTGCAATAAAATTATTATGTAAAAAAACCTAAACATTTAAAATAAACAAATTATTATTAAAAACGAAAATTTAAAATACGACCATGCTCTCACTCATCTCGGCGGTTTGTCAGCTAAAAAACAGTGATTATTCAAAATAATTGTGGTCGTTGTAAACATTCGTAGAAAGAATTCAGGTTTTTGACAACTTTCCACACTTTTTATGTGCAGATAATACAAAAATATTTTACGACACGTCAAAAAATATTATTTATGTTTTCCTTTACGCGCAAAAATTGACTAGTAGTGACACAACCAATATAAGTTTTATTTCCTAGAATTATTTATTATAGTTTGGATTTTTATAAATTCTAAATGCCTCTGCTGGAATGGTTGCAAGCGCGATAATTGTCAAGATATTTTACTACACTAATCCGTCTACCTCTTCGGAGAAATATTGCCTATATTGACTTTTTGTTTACAAACTTTGATTTTTATTAGTTTCGAATAACGAAGAGAAGAGAAAGGGTTTCTTATGATACAGAAGAATTAGGCCACGCTACCATGCTGGCCAAATACGAGCTGGGACTTATACTGATATAGGAGACAACAATTATAAACATATAGCATAGTGAAATATCATTCAATTTTTCTGGCACATGCGCCTTGATGTTAATCCACTTTTGAAGTTTGCAAATAAACTTCGCTGTATTCATTATGTTTAGACATAGGCCATATGAGAGCATAAGTACTGAAGTAAAAGCTTTGCATCGAGCTCAATTTATTATTATATCATGACGCAGGTCCCTCATGGAGTAGGCAGGCAGCACCGAGTGCCACAAATCTCTATCCTTACAGACCTGACTTGCTTCTTTTACATTCATCACTTTGCCCGCAGACCAGGGGTGTCGGAGACTTCCTATTCCCTTATCCGCCAGTATCTGACCCATTTAGAGAAAATAGGTGAGTCTTGGTATTAGATTTGTATGATAAATAAAACACAAATCGTTGTTAATGTAACAAATTTATAATTTAAAACCGCCTATAATAACTACCTCATACGGCGAGTACTTTAGCTAACACACCGTTTCGTTTTACAGTTACAAAAAAATAACATCTCGAACTCGCCAATTGGAATTTAAATTGCAAATTATACAATTAAAACAAAACACTCTCAATGTGCAGTTTTACCAGGGTACATTTAAATAAGTAACTACAATGTCTACCAGTAAATAAGATAAAAAGAAAATTATTCTTTTCCCGCTAAATAACTAGAAATAATGCATATTGAAAAAAATAATGCAAATAATGTAAAGTAACATTGTCTAGTGAGTGTTACGGCAGAGATCCTTATTAGTGTGGACCTGTCGTGATTATAAAAATATTCATATTTTAATTACAATTATGTTTTCTATGTGTATACAATCGTTTATGAAGAACATTTTGTATTCTTATTCGCAAAATTTTACGAATACATTCAGCACTAAGCGTACAGTAAAGCTGTCTTACGTAGGCACAATAAGGACTATAATTTTTTTAAATCACTTGAAATAATGCTGGCAAATTTTAAGAAATTTCAGGCTAAGGCCTGAGGCTCCTTTGACATAATTAACAACACGACATAATTTCGGCGACCATAGTCCTGCAGGCAGAACGAAGTCACGTGTCAGGACAATTTGCAGAACTAATGTATTTATTCAACCGCCAAATAAATTTCTCTAATATAATTCGTCATCATATCGAAGCCATAGTGTCGGAGCCGCAATGCACATCAAACCAAAACGAGCAATGTACATCGAAGCGCTGGACACTCGATGGTCCACGTCGACCAGCCAATGCAGCTCGTATCGTATCGGACGCTGATTCGTCTACGATGACGTGTACCGTCAAGTAACCAATCGGTGACCACTAGACAATGGTCACTAACGACTTTTAATTTCGAATTTTTTTTTGTTTATTCACTACTTCCATTCGTTCGCTCTCAACTTCCGCAACTTGATTCGCTACCCCTTGCATTATATTCAAATTGTTCTATATAACGCATCGCTTTCAGTGTCAAGTCTACGTAATAATTGTATTTAACACTATTTTTATTGAACTTTTATTCAAACTAATACATATCAGATACGATTATTTGCATGAATGAACGAACGCCATATGTTAGCGAGTTTATATCAACAATATCTAGACTATCAGACTGTTACTCGTGCCTTGTATGTAATCATACATAATATATAATACATTACTAAACTACATACGTGAACAACAGCAGTGATAAATCGAATCAAAATGATAGCCATCATCGTAAGATAACAAGAATTCGACATATTAATATTCTATTACATAGTTAATACATGATATATTGCTATATTTACGTGTAAGGCAACATTGCATTGGCTTAAAATATTACATGAATGTAACATTTTAATATAAAATTTAATTAATCCTAATATAACATTAAAGTCCCATGTTTTGATAAGCATTCCATTACCCTTATCAGGTCATGTTGAGCGAGAAATACGAAATACGAAATGCTAATACAAATAGTTGTTCAACTATTTTTTTTAAACAGCGTTGCCAACAACATCATGGTGGTTTCTGCTGCATAGTGGTACATTTTTTCGTTTATTTAAATGAAATTACAGTCTTGTGGTCCACTACATTTAAACTTCTCACTAAAATTCCTTGGAATATCTAGAATTAATTTCATATAGGACGGGCGTCTAATCTGAGGCATGCCGTTCAAGCATTGCCGTCCAGAACACAAAATACCTATAAAATAACTAGATACACAGTTTATATCTCACTCAAAGTTTCTAGAACAGTTACTTGCCACTACTGCTCAACAGATGGCGCTGTTTGTGTTTTTTCAACATTTAAAAATAACGTCCACATTAACAGTACGAATTGCATGCACATGCACAATCAATAAAATGCCCTGAAACCAATGCACATAAAAGAAAATCGAACCTTAGTCTAATTACAACATACTTGGAAAGTGAACCAATGTAGTTTCATAAATTGGTGTCACTAGCTAGTCACGGTTCAGATATTAATAACGCAATGATTGCACTGTCAAGATGTCTTCAAGTTTACATTGTGGATACCATCACGATACTTTATAATACTACATAGATAAACAAATTGCTCAATACGATAATACAAAGAACAGCAGGCTATCAACTAAAATTCCAACAAGACTAATATACATATAATTAAATTATGGCATTAACATATATTTTTTTAAAAGTGCATTACACAGAACATTTCCAATTAGACCTGAAAGCTAACACACCTGTGATGACTCTTGTGTATATTTGGATTTAATTTCGGTTAAAAATGCAAGTTTGCATATTGATTAAAATTTGCTGGTTTAGAGCAATAAATACATGCCCATATTCATATATAAAATTATCATTATTGCAATGTGGATAGCTTAGTCAAAGTTGCAGGGTAACTTTGAATCACAAAAAAGATGTCTAAATACAATACAATTCAAAACGTTACATATCATTATAATTATGTACTATTGTTCAGCAATGGATTAAACAATTGCATTACCATTATCGAACCTTGGTCAGATAGTCTTGTCAATGATACCAAAATGCTCAAATTACAATCAACATGATAACTGTGTATAATTAATTATTCACAATTTTCAAAAATTTACCGAACTTCAAAAATTCTTAGGATGTCAGTAAAATTAGATTCGTAAATAGCGAACAAAATCATCACTAACAATTTTATTATGTACAAATTTTTCATACATAATGTGATATTGCCGTTCATTCGATGTCATATTAAAATTGTTATATTTATTTGTATGACAATGCACTAAAGCATGTTAAAAAAATTTCATCAATCCTTTAAACTTTGAATTTAAGCGCCATTTAATTATAAATAACATTTAATCATAATTAATATTTAATTATAATCAACATTATACACATACTAAATAACATTTTATATTATGTTCCGCTTGATTATCATGTAGATTTAAATGATAAATCATTTCGAATCTATAAGTTGGAATAATGGAAATATACCATTCTCTGTGAATATTGGTGGTTAACAATTGGTTAACAATATCTGAAGCTACTTTTCTAACACTGTTGGAACAATAGACATTAAATTTCATAACATTATTAATAATAATTAATAATCTGGATGATTAATAATTACACGAATAATTGCAGATGTATAAACACTAACTTCTTTTCTCGGTGGATGTATCCTAAGGCACACAATACATGTTGGTAAAGTTTAAGCAAACTTAAGGTTTATTTGGCTGAAGTTAAATTTCAAAAATCTTTAAATATTATCATTGAAATAATATTATACAAGTGAAATACCAAGATGCAACAAGCTTAAAAACTTCAAATGAATTGTATTAAGCATAAACAGGATTTTTTAGACAATATACATTCACATATAATTAATATATTAAGCGTAGCGTAGGACGACCTCCGACCCGCTGGTCCAACGACATTCGTAGGATCGCCGGTAGACAGTGGATGAGGAAAGCAGACGACCGAGCAGCGTGGCACGCTCTAGGGGAGGCTTATGTTCAGCAGTGGACAGTTATAGGCTCATGATGATGATGAAACATTCACATGTTATATTTTGATAAAAAATTCACATGCTATAATTTCTTTATTATAGAATACATTTCCATGTGCCTATTTTCATATTAACAATTAACAATAACCTGCTGTGATATATTAAGAATGAAAATTAAATTACTGTGATGTACTGAACATCCCATGATGAAACTGGACCGATCAACAGTTTCCTATCAATTTAATGAAATAAAATCAAACCAATAATGGAGTGGTAATTGAAGTGACCATATCACAAACGCGAAAGATTTCAATGGTTGACAGCAGATTGATCAAAGTGGATCATTTAATCATTGTAAAGCTGTACATACAGGAGGGAGGAACGCAGGTGGTCACGTGGCGAAGGCCAAGGGTCCAAGAGCGGCTCAGAGGCTGAAGAGGTCCCCGGCGCAGGGCAGCGGCGCCAGCCCGCCCGTCACGTCGGGCAGTCGCGACACGTCGGGCAGGTTTTCGATGTGCGACTTCACCTCCGCCTTCACCGCGTAGATCTTCTGAAGCTTGATGTTGTACTCCTGCATATTAGTACAAGTATGGTTAATATCATTAGTAACAAAACAACGTGTCATCACACCTACATCTCCATGAATAGATGAGCAGAGGAGTATGGCACACTTCCACGTTTCACCAGTTACGTAACACGTCCCATCATGGAATAGGTGGTTGACATATTGACGTACGCCATGCACGAATACAGACTCCGATCTATTACTAGGAATTTTAAGTTAAGAAACCCAATAATAACCAACCTGAAGATCAAATCTGGGACCTTTCTTTCAGCATACGCACTTGCAACCATTAGACCAACAGGGCTGCCAATTATTTATTCGTTCAAGTTATTAGCATTAGTAATTAGAATAACGGAGTCCACTTTAAAAGTACCAGAGGGCAATATGGCGACTTTTTATGATATACAAAAGGACATGTATTGATTCTAAGGAATAATAAATTTTTCACCCTTTGATGTGATCTACAATTATACTGGAGTATAGTTCACTTGTGTGTGATAAAACCCAGAGAGTAAACTGGTCAATGTATGGCCAATAACAGTCACCTCAAGCCTGGCCTCAGCTTGCTTGGCGAGATCGCGCTGTGCTTGGGCAAAATCCCTCAGCATGGCAGCCACCTTGCGCCTTTTTTCCAGCTCTTCGGATAGCCTTAAGTTGTACTCAGCCAGTAGCTCCACAGCTGAGTTCACTACAGCGCTCAGGCTGATGGCTGATTCCTTATCTAAAATTAAAAATAAACTTGACTTCAAACAGAGGCAGTGCAGAATTATTCAAAAATTGCACAGCATTTGCATAAGATAGATTATATGTGTGAATTACAAATTAGTTGATTGTTGTTCAAGTTTATTAAATGTGTCTTTCAAAATACTAGATACTGTTCATAACGGATACAACAAAAGATTTAACTTTGAAGTTTTAAAACCAGAAAAGCATTTACAAATATTTGATATCTACAGGAACAGCTCTAACTTTTATAGCATCTTGTTGAAACCCCCTGGAAGTGAGTAGGGAAGAGTTGTGTATAAAACGCCAAAGATAAAAGAAATGATCCCTCTAATGTGTAAGAATTTATACAAATCCATATTAATTCAATTTAAAGTCCCTATGGTATGAAAAATATGATCTATTATGTAGGTATGATTTACGAAAAAATGTGATAATTATCTCATTAAGAAATAATTCTTGCACAATGGATGTACTTGGTGCAATTGTGTATAAATAGGCTTTAATTAAATTCTGACGAAAGAAACATTTTAGAGTAATTGATGCAATTAAGTTGAATAAAATCATTACAAAACAAAAATTTATAGAGCATGATCAAACAAAGTGTGTAATCAGGAAAAACTCATAAACAACATCTTGTTAAAGTAATTACATCAATGTGTGAAGACAGGAAAAACAAAATTAATTAATAAACTCTGCTGTTGCTTATTCAACATTGAATGATTGCAATTTGAGATAAATGAAACAATAGATTGTGTAACTGTTCCAATGTTTATTTTTATATGAATGTATACAGAAATTTTTATTTCTATTATCACAGTAATTAAACACATTTGGTCCCAAAGATTACCTTCTAACTTAGACAATAATTGTACTTCTGACACTTCAGGTGGTAGGGAAGCGATCCTTTCTCTAACCGCTTCATCACTTGAAGCACTTGATTCTAATTCTAGCAGAGCCTGCAATGTGAAACAAACAAAATTAGCCAGAACAAGACACATCAAACCTTAATTCATGATTATGGCCAATATTTACATTCATTCTGGACACTGTGAACATACCAGTTTGATATAGGCATCTATATTGCCACAAATGACAATACTATTTGCTGTGGTAACAAAATAGCATATTCAAAAACATGTTAGAACCATCTGCCTAGATGTTCCAAAACATTCATTTTATGAAATAGTTAACATTATCCATGAAATTAAATTTAAAATGACTTTGACCCAATCAGTGAACAGACTGCATTTTGATATATTATCTAAAATATATTATTGATAACCCTCCCTAGCCTCCTCTTCTATGCAAACCGGCATAGATTACTTACACTGAAAATGATCCATTTGGGGGTGAAACAAATGATGGTTGTGCATTTGCTAGCATATTAATTCATATATTTTGCATGTCCCTACTTCTATGTGAAGAAAACAGACACATGGCAAAAGAAATAGATATAATATGCATCACTACCATACATTTTACTTAGAGATAGGTACTTTTAAGAACTTCAATATCAGAAGTGTTTCAATCCAGTATACCATATATCAACAGAGAATTATAGATAAATCATTTTTATGATAAAAAAAATACTACCTTAACTAATTCTTCAGGTTCAGGAGGGTCTCCAGGTGGTGTCTTAGGGCTTAGAGTGATGTGTGTCTCAACATGCCCATCCACTTCAACCGTAGTTTCACTCCGGCGCCTTTCCTTTTTCGTTTTGCTATCTAACTTGGGTTTCTTATCACTATTCTTAGGCTCCACATCTGTGGATTTGCGTTTGTTATTCTTTTTCGGTATTGCGTCATTTGGATCCACTGTAATGAATAAAAGCAGAATACAGACTTCTTTTGAAACCCTATGTTAGTAGAAAATGTAAAAGTAGATACAATATGAACATCTTGGAATTGACATTAAAAAATGTGGTATATAACTACAGTATATTAATGAAAATCCAACTTTAACTAACAATTACACTGGCACATAATAAAAAATATGTTTTTAATTTGACAGCACGTTTCTATCGACCATTTTACATTGTTTTCATTAGTATCATCACAATTTTGTTTTTTTTACCTATTTTCAAGGTTTTTTTGTAGTTCACTTATATTTAAAATGGGTTACGGTCCAAATGAACTCCAGATCCGGATCAAAATAAATTAAAATCCTGCTTGTTCTAGATCCACTCATTTTTCCATAACCTAAACACCCAATTTAATACTGTTTTAAGGGTTTTTGTAATCAACTCGAAATTTTGAGGATGTATGGTCCAATCTGGCTCCAAGATCGGACTCAGAGAGTCAAAATAGATGTCGATAAATAGATGGTGGCAAATGTACTAACCACCATTTTTTTTATTTGCCATTGTTATTAAATGTATATGAAAAAATGTTGTATTGCAACCTCATTCTAAGACTTCAATGTTTATGTTGTGAAAAATTATAGCAACAAATTCAAGAATGGTTAATACAACACTAGTTAGTTTTTTACTGATTGTGAATGAAAAGTTATGCAATTGAGGTCTAATGTTATTCATATGTGAAGAGTCTATGCAAGATAAACATTACATTGGGTAATCATTGTGTTAAATGGGTGACTATGTACATAAAATTTAATTTATAAACATAACATCACACCTCTAGTCTATATACATATATGTATATATGTGTGTATATGTGTGTGTATATGTGTGTATACTACAGTGTCATTGATAGACACTCATATTACAATATGAGTGATACAGTCATGATCAATTCAAAATAAGAATGTAAAATTTTTATAGCAACGATAGAGTGACTAGGCACTTTCTATGCGAGCATGCTACATCTTAGGCTGCATCTTGCTTTCCATCACATGGGATTACAGCCAAACACATTTTTCACGCCTATTTCTACATAAAAAAAGGATTGGTATTATACAACACCATAAACTTTCTAATAATTCATCTTTAGGTAACACAGATGCCTAATTTAGAACATACTTTATTGCAATATGCAAAAATAGTCTTCATTTAAATTGAGGACTATTACCTATACTACAGGTCCATTTTAACTAATACTTACATATCATTTATAGTTTGTCTCACATTTTATCTATGTGGACCTAAATTTCATTTAACACATTGTATTATGTGTCAGAAGGATGGTTTAATCAATGTGCTGGTTAAGAAGACATTTTAAAAGCTTAGATTAAGGTATTTTCTTAGCTATCAGATTAGTAACTTACAAGCTTCTTTAAACTCCTGTATTTTCTGAGCGTCATACACCCCTCTCTCTTCCCAAATAGACAAAATTCTATGTAGTGTTTGTTTAGTCTTGGCTGTGATGCCTGTCTTGGCCATATGCTGGAAGGACTCCATGAGAACCTCACCAAAGTCTTTGCCATATTCTGGACCCTTCTTCTTACTGTTCTGAATTACGTCATTTGCAAGATACATAAATGTAAGTTGCTTAACATCCTTTGCTGAAAGATAATAAAAAAGTTTTTAGGTTATGTAGAAATTGAAATGTAATTTCATAAGTGTTTAAAGTGTTATTTCCAGTATCACAGCATTGTTAAAGAATCTCGAAAGTTGCCTAGCAATATTTGAGGAACACCTACAATACATGGTTTTGTTACATCAATATTTCTGTTCACTAACACTTGCGCAAGAATTGCAATAATAAAACAAAAACATCTTAATTGGTAAAATATTATGAGCTAAATAAACTGACTAATATAATAATAAAACCAAATTACCTTTCATCATTTCTTTGAACCATGTTTTTACGATGGCTGCGTGGTGTTTTCTATGATGTATTAACCAAAGTGATAAGGTTTGAATACTTTGCTGACTTGAGTTTAAATCTTGTAACTTACGTACTAATGCGTTCTCAGTAAAACCGGCCATTTTACTAAATACCAAGTTCGAATGAGCACCAAATATTATCGCAAATTATTGTTTTATCTCATTTGTATTTTTGTAAAATGAACAATTTAACAATCAAAATCAACCCACAGATTACACAATGAATCTGACGTTTCGTTTCTAACTTGAATTCTACCTGGGAGTGTGCATAGACAATTTTCGCCTAGAAACAAGCATTCTATAATAAATAATTTAATATTTTTTTAATATTTTTAAAATCAGCTACACTTCATTACACTACTTTCAAATTAGATATAATTATTGTTTTATCGCAGAAAATAAAGAACTAGATGCCAATTTATTAGCTACTACCTACGACTTCGTTTGCGAAACATTCCGTTAAGTAAACATAAATTTGTTGACTTACATACGTGAACGGTAACCTCTATCGTTGATTCTTACCTAAACTGGAAAGTCAATTGCGTGTATCCCTGATTCTCACCTAAGTCATTATTTGAAAATCTTTTACTTACTCGTTAGTAGGTATTTATTTTATCGACTATCTTACTTATTCATTGTAGGAACTTTAAATTTAATTCTCAGCAAAATCGCTTCAGTTGTATCATAGTTGGACCGAAGAAACAAACACAGAGAAAATAAAAAAGATGTGTTTTAGTTAGGAATAATAAAACTTAATGAGCTTAAGTAAAAGTTATGTTCTGAGTAATACCTTTATATTTTTGTATTGTAACAAATCTTTTCATTCATATTTGCACAGCTTATTCCTATATCCAACAGTACATCCACAGTAATTTGATGATAATTGAAAGTAGAACAATGAGCAGAACTTTCTAAATAAACATAAATAGGTTATTCAGGTGCATCGTTCACATAATCCTACAATATATTGAACTTTTTTGAATACATTTCTAAAAATTTCTAAAACAATTTTCCCGTAAGTGTACCTATAAGTTGCAATTGTTCTAAACAAGAGTGAATAAACACTTTCTAAAAAAGCATTCTACATCTCAGACTGCATCTCTCTGATCCTCGGGTGAAATCGTAGTCAAATATGAGCCCATAGACATAAAAAACAACCAACGAGACGATATGTCTATGTAACGTTACGACTGAATGAACAATATTCTGGCTTATTACGTTTTAACACACAACAAACTCAAGCGTATACAATGCGTATTAAAAAAAACACAATACATCAGAGTACATTTTTTATTTCCATATTTTTAACATTGGTATACAGAGAAGTATAGCTTCAAACTTAATATCTTAGAGTGAGAAGATTTATATTTATATTCTGCTACATTATTCAAGTGCGTGCTTGCAAGTTTTCTCGGAATCATTAACGTAAGTATATGCGTAAGTTAGTATAGCCAGGTGTATGTCAGGGTTTGATTCCCAAACTGCTAAAGTGGAAAACAGAAACAACAACCACTAGTTATGAGCTGGAATTCCACAGTATGGGACAATTTACATTCAATCTTATTTAAATTATTACAAAATAACGTAAAGCTTTATATTTACAACTATCTATTCATTTAAAAATTATTACTTTTTTTACTGCTCTCTGCCTACATCGTACAGGAACAGGCATGCAGGCCTAATAATAATAACAATTTTTATAATTCAATTGATGAACAATTTAGTCTGATAAACGAATCGCTAAAATGAATTTATTTAAATAAAAATGTCGAATTTTCAGCCTACTCTTAAATTTAATCTTTTTTTATCTTTTATTAGAATTAAACTTGTCAATTACAAACCGTAATAAGACTGACATTATTTATGCAACAGTCATGGAAGTGTAGGACACACGACGCGTTTCCGTCCTATTATCATCCATTAACCAGGTTAATCAGATCTATTTAGGCCAAACGAGTTGTATGGTTTCATCTAGACTGAACTGGTTAGTTTTTTTACTTTTGTAATTAATAGCTTTACATATTATAACTATTAATGGTATGTACAGATATTAAATAATTTAACACTTACAGCACGTGTGTCAGTATTTAAAATATTTAATTCAATGATAAATGACATTAGTTTAAATGGCCTAACAAGACTTTAGCTTTAGCGCTTGCAATAACTAGACCAACGAGGTACTTAAATTGTACAATAATATCTCCCATTGATTAAACGAGTAAATATAGCTGGGAAATCCACAACAATCGAACAACCAAATCAAAATCGGTTTACCTGTTTAAAAGCTACAGTGCTACAGCCAGACAAATTCACACGACAAACTTATACCTACCTAACCACTTTTTTGTATTGGATGTTAAAAAGTTGGGACGTCACGATGACAACGTCCTTATGACTCATTACCACTAAGACAAATGGAAGTACATAATATGAAAATAGATACAAAACGTTAAATCACGCCTGTAATCCTCGAAGAGGTAGGCAGAAGTGTGTCGTACACTCCCACGTTTCACCAGTTACGTTTACTTACCGTGAAATAGGTGGTGAGCCTATTGCCATACACCGGGAACAATTCCAGGACCTGGGATTTGGAATCAAGACCTCCCTATCCGCAGTCACGCTTGCAACCACTCGACCAATGAGACAGTCCTAAAGACGTAACATTCATCAATTGGATATTGTTTTGTTTATTGTCTACTATCTTTTGGCTCTCAATTCATAACGTTTTATAAAAACAGTAAAGCAGTAATAGATTTAGTGGTTAAGAAATCAGCCTCTCACTCCGGAGTGCCGAGTTCAAATCCATGGCGCGCAACTCTTTATAAAAAATGCCTTTTAAGTTTAAATATATTTTGCTAACGGTGAAGGAAAACATTGTGAAGAAATCTGCACGCCTTAGAATTATAAAAAAAATTAAGGTGTGTGAAATCTGCCAACCCGCACTTAACCAGCGTGGCAGACTATGGCCTCAACCCTCTCAATATGAAAAGTGATCGATATTCCAACAGTGGCATAATAAATGGGCCGATATTTTTTTTAATTATTTTATATTTAAATATGGACAGTAGGTAAGTATTTAATTATAGTTAACAAGTACTTATAAGTGATGTAAGGACAGATAATATGTATGTAGGTATTTTAACAAAAACAGTAGCTACGGATTTTGTCTCTATAAAACCACCCATTTTGGTCCTTTATCTTTCGTAGATTGCATTTCGTCCTGTTTTTAGAAAAATGCATATTTACAACATTTTATCTCCATCCCCCCAACCCCATTTTTATCTTATCCCCTTCTGAGCGCCTCCCCTAGAACAGGATCTCGAATGGCCGACCTAGAAAGCTCTTAACCGGCTCTGATATTTAGGTTTGTCGCTACAGAAAAAATATCCACAGGTTGGGAATTTCAAATCGGGAGGGATGTAAATAAGGTGCGGTGCAGTGATAATATTACAAAAACAATTAAAAACGCGTGCAACAGTCAGATGAAATACCCAAAGACAAAATTAAACAATAAAAAAATTGTTTTTTTTTTGTTTATTATTATACATATAGTTTAGCTATAATTAAGCTATTATTTAGGTGAGATCTGCTGCAGACTAGACGAATAAGAAGACCTTATCGACAGCTGCAATACGAACAAAAATGAAATATTTACATTTTTATGGCATCAACGTTAAATGTCATATAAAATACCTATAGCTTTAAATTTGCTCTTTTGACAAGTTACTCAAATTTTTTCGTCGAAGATTTTTTTATAATATTTTAAATAATAGTGTTATAAAAGATATACAGGTTTTATACTGTTATACGTATAACGAAACATAATATTTTTTACCATCCATTAAAAAAAAATTAGACACATATTTCAATATTTTACATATTTATGTATCTACCTGACTGCATACATTATAAATGTGGGTAAAAAGTAGTAGGTTACACGCATAGAAAGAAACGAAAAGACTGGTAAGGTACATGCGTAGGAGAACGCCATCTGTATTCTGCTGTGAGCTTATCGACCGACCTTGGTTCGCGAGAAAAGGAAAAAGAAAACTTGTAATGTGAGCCAGTAACATAAGGAATAAGATGGATGCTTCACCTACTAGTTATTTACTACAATACTTGTCCATAGCTACGATGTTTTATAACGCCAAATAAATCGACGACAAATGTCAACCAATTGGGTGATAAAATGAAATGAATGAATCATTGTTTTTTTTCTAACCTGACACTGCTGGCCGGTTTTTTTATTATCGCTGTTCCGACTGTTATCGACATAATAATGTATTCGTAAAAGTCTCAGTAAACCTTCCCATTCCGAGAGGAGATTCGTGTTCAGTACTGACTACTAACGCCATAAAGATTCATATGTAGTTATGATGTAATGAAGATGTTTCTCGCCTAGACAAAAACAATTGTTTCGTTTTTCGTTAAACGCTTGCGGTTGGACATTTTCGTAAATAGTGAAGAAGCGCACGAATAATAATAATGCATTATATATAGCAAGTAATCAGTGGGTCAGCGTGAGGAGCCGCGTGTTCTTTCTCCACTGATCTACGCACCTGCGCAAGCGCAGCCTCACCTCAGTAACCACATTTCAAAGGCAGCGCCGCACGCGCACCTCGGCCGCGGTTACTCTACGCCCGCGCGAAAATGAAATCGAGATTCTAAATTCGAAAACTGCTTAAATTTTCTTCACTCGTATTTGTTCGCGTCCAATTCGTTACAGTACCGTTCGGTTCCGATACATTTAATTAATTCTGTTTGTATTTATCAAAAGTAAAATCGTTTAATATGGAGCTATTTTTGTTTAATAAAATACCTAGTGTTTTTTTGATCTCTCTCGTGTTGCTAGCCAGTGCGCAAAAAAATTCAAATAATGGTCGAGATCTTGGTGAGTATTTAATAAAATACATTATTCATATTGGAACATTATACTAGTTAGAATACATATTATAACCATTAAAATATCTTAAATATACCTATTATTCTGGTTTTCAAGGCTACTGATATATTTTTTATTGAAATGATACACCGTATAACACGACTACGGCGATTGGGAAATTTAAAATGTATCACAATTGATTTCAAATTTTATTACACGTGCTTAAAAACAAGGCGATGTAGATTTTTTTATAGCATATAACAAACAATTTTCATAGTAATGAAACCTATGTTTAGTATCCACTCACCTTTATCTGCAGTTCCAGTACGTACCTACAAGATGATACTAAGATTGGACGTTGTTCGTACCATATAATGTTAATCGATTCAACTTTAACAGTTATTTCTCAAGGACTGTCTTAAAGTTACTTTAGTGTGATCGACCTACATTTGTAGGACATTATATTAGTCATATAACTTAGCGAAAAGTGATCGAAGTCGGCGAGTTTGTATAGAGTGATTTTAAGTAGAAAACTTAAGTCAGGTCTGTAAGGATTGATATTTGGCACTCAGTGATCTCAGTAAAGGACCTGATCTAATGATGTAAAGATAATATTACAATATTGGGATTTTTATTTTATTATAATCATATTTGGTGCGATTTCTTTAAATTGTGATAATTTATGTGTCAGATTATGGAAATATTGCGCCGTTATATATAATAGTTTCGTTTATTACATAACTGCTTATGTACTATCGAACTGATAACACTCTGAGAGTTTCATTGACGGTTGACAAAATAAATATTGAAATATTTTATTGTTATCGGTACGATCATTTATAATAAGAGGAAAAACTTCGAAAGGTATCACCCTACCTTCGAAAGGTGATAATCGAATTATGTAGCATTGTTGGTTGGTCATGTGTTTACTGGAGGTGATTGCTAAGCCGGGGGTGTTGAGTTCGATTTCCACCTAGCACAAATAAATATTTGTCTGATGAAAACTAGTGCCTGGAACTAAAAAATTATGTATTTATATTATTATAATTATGTAGTTTATAAGCCGATGTCCCAATGTATTTATTATAGTTTATTATAATTCATTCTTACCTCAAAAGTTCCTTTAGAGGCTGTTATCGCATAGAAATGCTTCTGATACTTCATTGGAATGCACCTGTAAATATCACCTGTAACAAACATGCCTTCAATTCGAAATTTAATTCTAGAAAAAAAAATATATCTTTCATTAATAAAATGGTACGTAATGATAATAAAATTGTTACGCATCTTTTAAAAAGAGAAAATGCTTAACGATGATGCAACACTTTTAGTTTTGTTATGATAATATTATGAGGTACTTTTATTGTAACAGTTAAAAAATTTAAAATTTTTTCTTTCGCAAATATGAGCGGATGTGGACGTAAAAGTTGATTTTGACGTGTCGTACGCGCAATGAATATTGAATGTGGTATGTTGCGCTGTAATACATATGTATATACAAATATTATAAAAAATATACATATACTTATACATCTTTAAATACTGTCAGGTACTGTTTTTTGATAAAACTAAAAATGAAGAGAAACTGGCTGGGCTATTTTTGTTATAGTACCGTGATCCTAGCGACCTTTTAGGATAGGCAAAGCGCACCGAGTGTAAATATTTCCTGTTAAATATTACCATTCAGACCTGACGGACTTCTTTTACATCTATAATTTTTTCCATCCAAGCCATATTGTGACTGCTACTGGTAAAGTTGCCATGTGTCATTAAGTCCGTTCTCTGTTAACAGCAATAAAAGATAATTAGATAAATAAATTAATTAGTAAATTAATAAATAAATAACTCTTACAACGACAGAATTATATTTTAATCGTTTGTCTAATTTCCATTCTGAGGACGTAGTAGGTATATTTTTGTCTCCTGATACTATCAAAAAACAAAATATTATTGTGACTGATCAGTTGGTCCAGCGAACCTAACGACTCAGTTAGGATTTCGGGTTCAATTTTCATCCAAAACTATTTTTGTACGTTAATCTTTTTTTCAAGTCATGTATTTGAGTGTATATTTAGAAATGTATTTAATGCACTTTCTCAGAGGTCTGTTTACTATATATAGCACCAGATCTGCCTAATGTAGGTTCAAATAACCAGCTACGAATTTATTCAAGAATATATTCTGCTATTATATGACATATTTCGTAATTTATGGAATTTTTTTCGAAACCACAACGAGTTATTACAACGGAAATTAACACATAACGGTGTTGGACAGGTAATAATATCTGTAGACACACATCGATTAATTGTGTGTTCATTTTCGAATAATAGTAAAAAAATATGTTATTATTTGTGTGTTTAACAATCAACAAAGCGAGTGTTATTCAGGTTTCGCGTTTGTGAGATTTATGAGCCTTTTAGTGCATGTAGGACGATCATCGGTTTGTTAATGTAATTTAAAATTAAGGCAAATTCAGATCACAGTAGATTAGCGGGGAATAGTGCTAATGTCCAACAGTGGGATGTCGAAGGATTAACGAGTAAAGTTCGTGTTTCTCATTACATATAGGTACTTAGACACAATTACGTTGACATGTACAACAATATATATCCGGTTAGGTGATGGTGATCAGAGAAATGCTGCAGCCTTGGGCTGGGAGTAGCAAGCTGAGGACAAAGCGCGATGGCGCTCCCAATGTGATAACATGCAGCAGTGGCTTAGGACACGTGATGATGTTAAACGAAAAATATTTTTATAAAATTGACGTTCACACCAAATATTGGTAAAATACAAGAAGTAGAACAAACATTTCCGAATCATTATAATTATGTTATCATGAATAGTGTTAAATGTAAATTATTAATATATTTTTGGGCAAATAATTATAATTGGTGTTAAGGTCATAATAGTCACTAAGCATACGGTTTAACGGAAACCATTGCCCAAGTGTGGAGCACAGTCGAAAGTCTTTCTCAATCATTATAAATCCTAGTTAAACTAATGATTGACATGGACCTAATATTACTAATTAGTAAGTTCACGGTTGGAGTGCCTAATACTATCAAGGTGATCAACAGGTGATTATTTTGTACTCATTCAAAATTCCATACACGTATAAAAAGAATGCTCTAGGGTTGTCAAATATTCCAATAAAGAAAATTATGGCATTAAAAATAAATTAGAAATTTATATTAGATATTGTATTTAACGAAATAATGATAATTTAACAAAATAATGATAATTTGACCATTACTTGCTCATTTTAAATTGTAATTCTATTCACAGCTGTACTACAAGAAAAAAAAAATGTTTATGCCAAATTAAATATGTCAAAAACAAATGCCAAACATTTTAATAAAAGGTCAACAAATTCACTCGAGCCAATGTATAAAATGCTACACAATTGAAAAAACACGATAAATATCGTAACTGAAGATCACACGGCGGCAACCCTACAACAGCTACTATTATACATACGAAGTCATATTATAAAATGCTTCGGATCGGTTGGTAGTGGTACCACCACTTTTACTTTTAGTGACACAACTGTGAATGTGATTTCACTCTCGGCAACCAGTTAATGATTGGCATGCGGTGGCCGCTTAAAAAACTGCACTAATAAACATATTTAATAACATTTTAACTTTGTTTTAACCGGCCGAGTACTGGCCGGCTAGAGAAGTAACTATGTAGGTACTACACAATAAATAAAACATGTAAAAAAAAAATTTAGAAAATTCTACACCTTGATATATACTATGACAGTATTTCCGACTTTTCAGCTACGCTCACATATTTGATATATTTACTTATAAATGAAGTGTTAAAGCATAAAATGGTTTAACACTTAATGGTCAATACCTATTATATATAATTTATTTATGTAAAAGTGTCACTCACGCACATTTTTTCGAAATGGTCCAACTAGTTTTGGACCTATACGAGGATCTTCTCCATGGGCTCCCGCCGATCACTGTAATGTCGCGGCGAAGACTGGGACCGAGGCGAGTTCTGAAACAGTTACTAGGCCTAGGCTATGACGAAAAAACACATGAGTTAAGTCTGTACATAATTTAATTTATAACCTGTTACACCAAAAATAAAATAACATGTTTTAAATGAAACTTTTTTTTATAAAACGTTTGAAGGATAAATTAATGTTTTTATGGTAATGTCACAAATTTTATAGGCAATAAGAATTTATATTTGAAATGTAGTCGTATACTAATTTATAAATATATTCGTATATTTCATTAAAAAAATCGAATTTCATTAAAAAATTGTTATCTGGGACAAATAGAAAAGTGATACGAAAGAAATAAAAGGTCTAATTTTGTCTTAAATAGGCATCTACACATTTCCCACCTTGATGTTACCTACTGTTGACATCGATATGTTGACTGCCTTGTTGGTCGATTGGTTGCAAGCGCGACTACCAATCGGGAGGTCTTGGGTTTAAATCCAGGGTCGGGTGGTATTAGATTTTTCTAATTTAGAATTTCTTGTAGTGACTCGGAGTCTGGATCTGTGCCCGGTATATGTCAATTCACCACCTAT
>DWME01001256.1:0-25882 GCA_018244795.1 Parelbella ahira ahira
GCTGACTCCGATGTTGGCTTGGACGCAAGCTCTCGGAGTCGGCTCTACGGGCTTCTGAATATTTGAGTGTCAGTAAATAAATGTTTCTTTCAATGTAATGTTTAAACATACCATTTTATAATAGATCATGTTGCATAGGTATGCACTTGCATACAATTATTATATATCTGATACTCACATAGCTCTGGATTTTAATATGAAATTCGATTTTAATAGTGATTTAATCTTTATTACTTTATTTCTTCATTTTTTCTTTTGGAATACTTAGTTTTCTTTTCAAATTTGAATTGTTGTTTATAAATAGATTATATTAGATTGTTATTTGTTTCTTGGGCTTTCTTGCACATATCGTGTAAATATTAATGAGTGACTATATCAGAATGTTTCTTACGTTTTATTTTTACGCAACCATACAGTCGAACCATATTGGCAATGTAAGTACAATCTATTACTAGATAATTTAATTTATTTAACCAACATACATACATCCCTTTTTGAATAGATGAAATATTATCTATATAATTTTTTTTCTTCACGATAATTTAATTGAACGTTAATTTGAACACCTCAATTATAACCAGAAAAAAGATGTTGCATTATTTACAATTACAATTAAGTTACATACGCGTCCCCTTTGCTCTGAACACTTACAGTTGTCCATACAAATGAAAAAGTTGTACTTTCCGCAGATAAAGAGAATAAAGGAGGATGTGGAGTACTACATAGTGTCGTCGCTAGAGCCCGGCTACGAGGACAACGACACGATATACGACGACATCAACGGACTTGACGAGATCGAGCTCAGCGGGGTCGGCCTTCCGTCCTCCGCCACCACGGACAGCAACAACAGCAACGACTCGCCGGGATCCCCCACCAGCATACTATCAGGTAAGTCTCATATCTCTATCCTGTTTACCTAACATAATATATCTGATATTAACTTCTAATACCACTCCGACGTTGATGACGCTCACCTTAATAATTAGTGTACTAGGAGACATGTCCAGCATCTGTGTCCTCTGTATCTAAACTCTGCACAGATAGAGAATACCGTCATTTACGTCAACTATTATACTGAGTTCAATGACGCTCACCTCAACAGTGCACGTAGATGTTAGTATTTGCTAAGCGCTGTATGTATTTATCGTTACAAAATTATCCATGTGCTGCTATCCTGGTTGGTTTAATGCAGTTATATCGCAGTCAGTCAGCGATCGCGAAAAATACCGTACTTATACATTGCATAGTATTTGCAGAAGTATAGTTTTATTTGGAAATGAAAATACAAACTAGGTAATCTCCTTAACTCTTGTACTGTACTCTCTCTGCCTCTGTTTCATACTGCCGGATCGTATGAATCGGAGGCAGACCGTGTGTTATTGGTGGTACGTTGGTTGCAGGCACCAGCCCCATCACGTCGCCGGCGCTGGACGCGCACAACCACTCCACAGACTCGATAGACGTCGATAAAAAGAAGAAGGACGATATCATCGCGAAAGTGAGTACCACTCGCCTCATCCCGCACCCCCCCTCTCTCTGTGATCATCATTAACTTAAATTTTATTCTTGTCGATGGTAAACTCGTAGTTTGTGGAGTATTGATTTTTGGAATCTATATTATACATATATACTTTTTTTTTGTTTCATTACTACTATTGTCGATTACTTTTTTTTAAACTCTCAATGCGGTTAGTTTTAGGTTTTGGGTTGCAAGTGATGTTAGCTCCCTTTTTGCTACACTTATATAGTACGTCCCCCGTAGGTCTTAATGAACGTGTATGAATATGCAAGCAGAAATAATTACACTTGAATTTGCTTTGAATACATAAACGCCATCCGAATACGTCTACAATATGGTCTTATTTGCTGCATTGTAGAGTAGAATACACAATTGGCAACAATTTTTTAAAATATTGTATTAAAAAGAAATTAATATGAGTTTTTTGATCTAAGAGTACTATAAATTTGGTAAATATTAATGTGTTTTTGTATATGTACAGCTTCTGTTAGGATCGTATAGACGCGAGCCGCATCCACTGCTGCCTCGCTCTCCTTCCGGCGCCTGAACGTAGAATGAGCGTTGAGGTCGGAAGGAGAGCGAGGCGGCGGTGAGGGGTGGGGGCAGTGGGCGGGGCGAGGTGCGGGCGGCGCAACCTAAAACCAACCGCTGAAGTGTTGTGAGGTGACGATGTGCCGTTGTGTTTCAGCCGGTCAAACCGCTGCCGCTGCGCGCGGTGACCTGCGGCGTGGTCAGTAGTAGCCCGTCTAACGTTAGTTCCTTGCTCAATAACTCCGCCGCATCCGTCAATAGGTCAGTCCCGATATGACTGTTTGTATCCGAAACGCCGGCTCTACAGCTATTATTTTGTCTCCGCCTTTTCAGTTTATTGTTTCTCCTTGTGTTTATTTTAACGAACGATATGAACTTAACGGTACCAATGTTTTGGCTTTAAACTGTTTTAATTTTTCTTAGTTTGGGCAAATTAGCTTGTGTTAAATTTTATGTTTTTTTTTAATGCTTGCGTTTTTATCTTTCCCGTCTTTTATATAAGATCTTTGAAGCGGTGTTGTTTGTACAGTTTCATTGAACTTAATAGCGGTAATAATATACCTATCCGTTTTAACAAATACCTTTTCTCCACTTTCTTTGCCCAAATATATAATCCTCAAACCTGAAGAACTCTATTATTACATACACGAAATATTCGTCCGACGAGAAATGAAAAAAGCCGTGAAGTAATTTATGTAAAATGTTAGTTGTAAATATCTGGGAAAAAATAATGCTCCTGCGATTGCCATTTTTTATTATTCCGATAAACTTATTAAAATTGTTTTGGAATATTTTAGTAACTTCCATGGGGTTTATTCCTTTATAACATTCGATACAATTTATACGCTTAATATTTGTATTAAAATTAGTTATCGATTATCATATGTATGTATGTATGTATGTAGCAATAATTATATATTTCAAAAAAATAGCGAATAGGGCCGGCGCTGTATAAAAGTCCCATTTCTTTTTTCTTTTTTTTTTACTTTCGTCCGGCCGAGAGCAATTTCTTATATTTGATTAAAATACTCATACGACTAACACATGTTCATACGTGTTTAACCTATATTCGTGAGGTTAAAATATAAGATTAGATTGTTCTCGGCCCCATTAGTAGTATCTACAGCCAAAATGAATTTATTTCAAATGAGAATAATGAGTCGTGAGACATATTTCTAACTGCTTTCCTTTTTATTCTCATTTCATTGCATGCTCATAAATCATCATCATTGTCATTATGTTGTGAACGTTTCAATCTTGAGAGCTTACGTTCAAGTTTAACCGTGATTTAAAAATATTTATCCGGCTCATTTAAAGTATATTTTTCACAGCACAAGAAAAGTGATAATTTAATGTAAGTATTGTAATTAAATTATGTAATAAAAACAACTCTATGTTAAATTGTTTTAATTCAAATAAATAAGTAGTTAATGTCGTGAAAAGTTCGATATTTCGAGATTGAAACGATACACTACACCAAAAATCAATTACAAGCTATCAGGTCATTGAAAGGTTTGCTCTTTTCACATGACACGGAACAGTTTAAAGGGCAAACCTATTTTTGATTACATCATTACATATTTAAGGATTACGCTTAGCCCTTTATTGAAGGATGTGCGGATATCAATGTTACGGTAGTGTTTAGAATTAAAATGCGCTGTTTCATGTTACCTTTGTTCTAAACATAATTACACATTGCACCGGCGCTACGCGTAATCACAATTACTTCCGAAACGAGTGCTGATTACGGTCAATGCACACCCCGAGTAGTGGCAGAAGACCGAGATAGTGTGAATTTATAAAAATTGCATTTGGGAACGTGCCATCGAGACATATTGAAATTAGGCGAGCGACAGAGAGGACGTTATGGGTTATAGATGCAGGGGGACAGTTTAAAAAGATACCTCGCATCGTGACACTACTAAACCAGCACACTAAGCAAACTCATGTGACAAGACTAAACAGCATTAAAGCATCATGCAAAAGAACAGCAAGGAGTATCTGCCCATCGAAAATATACTTATTTTTTTACTCTACGAAGAAATATTTCCTAAAAAACGGGAATATAAAAATGTTCGGCGCCGGCTCGTCACAGGAGTGGCGCAGTGGCAGGCCGTGTTCTGTCTCTGTCGCTCGCCGTCGGTCTCGCTCGCACGCTCGCCCGGTGCACGTGTCGGCACGGCCTGGTAGCTTGTCCCGCGCCGCGCGGGTGTGAGGTGTAAAGCAGTGTGGTTGGTTGCGCAGCGTGAACAGCAGCGGGCCGCGCGCCGCCGCCACGCCCAACAAGCCGCCGGCGCCCAGTCCGCCGCACGCGCTGCACAACGCGCTCGGTGAGTCTTCACGTACTACCTACTCTTATTGGTTTTTTTTTTATAGATCTCACCTGTTGTAAAGCGAGATGTAGCCCAGGGTGTAACTCATTTGAATAGAAAGCGCCTATTCAATTTTTGTTATTTGTAAAGACTAGCACATTGACGACCAGCCGTACCTACTTGCCTCTAAGACTTACTCATTGTGCCCCGGAGACATTTAAATCTAGTTTTGCATGCGATTGAGTTTGCAACTTATTAGTCTTAATTCCGATTTTTTAAATTATCCATAAGTATTGTACGTGTATTGTGTATATAGGTATGTATACTCCACATCCTACCGACAGATACGTCACACTACATTTGTTACTACTTAAAGGTAATACGATTAGTGATGATTCTTAATTTGTGATTTTTGACTCAAAAATTTTTAAGTTGTGTCTTATATAGCTAGGACACGGTATATTCGTTTCAGATCATACGGGTTTCCGGAAAAAAAGTGCAGTTTTCCGCACCGTTTTCAATATTTGGGCCCAATACAAAAAAAAAATTATGGAGACTACAGTCACCAATCTGTAAAACCAATTAACATAAATAATTATTCGGCAGTAATCGTATAGAAAAAATCCGCTAGCCTCACGAACTATGTTTAGATACCCATTGTTGTCTGGGTTTTGTCTGCCTTATGTCTAAATTTTAACAGGATTTTTTATATAACTGATTGTCTACCTATACATGGTATACTTCGGACCAATAACAGATGACGGATAAAAGATGGCGCCTCGGGCGTCTTGACAACTCGGTATTTACAACTATGCATAGAACACGGTTCGTCAAATTGACAGCAAAAACACACCTGTAAAACATTTAGGTGCGATGGTGGCCACTTCCTCCCAGGAGAGTAATTTGTGCACGGCTATTCAGCTCAGTAATAATACAAATATATTGTGATCATTGTTGACCCCAAAGATAGGTGTATACCTACTTAGTATAGAATTCTACAATGATATCTATCAATTGATCGATTAGAAAAAAAAAAAGGGAAAAATTCATTTAAATTCTACTTACGTATAATGTACATGTTATCATAATCATCAAAATCTATTAAAAAGCCATGTAATAGTAGTATTAATGTAAACAAGAATATATGTGACAGATTTTTTTTTAAGTTAAACGTATATTGGTGTAATGGATATTGACAGGTCGTATAACATAACTGTTGAAAGGTGGGAAAATACTATACTTTCTGCCTAACCCTCCTCGAAAATACATGCGTAATGTTATGTTTATTAGAGGGTTACTACCAGTATTACTGGCTGGTATAAATAATATATAAATACGTCATAAAGGCACTTAACAAACAGTGACGTCACAAGCGAATTGGATTATTATAGTGCGTGATACTTTTACGACAAAACGAAACGATGTAGCGTAAAAGGCACGGTTAGACAATAGCCGTAATTAAATGATACAGGCAATGATGAGTGTTAGTAAAACCGTTAGTAAATGTTTTCATTGCGTCTCACATTGTGGAAGTGCTTTTTTATTATAATCTCTAATAGCTTCCATGCGTATCCAATAAAAGTTTTAATAGGACATGAAAACAATTACATTCATAACCTAAATAAAGGAACGCAAGTATAGTAAATTGGTGTGTTTTGTATTTCTAACAATGAAAGAAGGCGTACAAAATAACAATAGAGGTGAAAAAAGAAAACAAAGAGATTATCGTACGGGAGTTTGTTTACAAAACAAGCCGCTCATCCGCGTGAATGGAGCGACACCCGCCCGCAGCTGTTAACCTCAGCTGGCGGCGAGCCAACGGTCGTAGCGCGAAACGAGTGAGCGAGCCAACACTTGGCGCGCACCCAACGCGGTGACACAGCCGCCCAGTCGCTAACGAGCCCTGTTCGACTGAACAACAGAAAATTGGAAATTAACTTGTTAACAATTATAATTTGTATTATTATAGTAAAAACAATGCTTTCCCCCGCGAATGCCGGATAAATATGGACGATGGTAAAGCTGTGTGTGCGGTGTGCATGTGTTTGTAACGTTAGCGCGGCGGCGCGCGGGGCGGCCGCGGCGCGTAAATCGATACACGACCGCGCGATCCGTGTGAAGTTCAATGACGGTTATGTAATTTGTAAATAAACCACCACCCACCTTCACCTCGCATTCGTTACAAAAATTCACATAATTCCTTTAGTGGGTTAATGGCGACGCGGTGTTGTCTCGTTTCTAGCGGGCTCCGGTCACGTGGCATATGACGTGACAGTGAAAATTCATAGTGCGTTGACGTGTGACGAATATCTGTATCATAATACCTACCTCGATTTTTCGCTGGTGGAGGATTCGCATTATTGTGTTCATGTTTTAAAACGGAAACTCCTATTCAACATAAATTTTTACATTGGTCCCTAATTCTTTTCCTTTGTTTGATTGGACATGCGTTTGCAAAGCTTTTTTACTGTAGCAAGCATACATAATTCGAAATTGTAATGGCGTTGCATTTTTTTGGATAAATAATAAAAATGAATGGGCCGCTAAGGATCTTTAGGTATGTACCAAAAACGTTCGTTCGAAAATTAAAATTAAAATCGATGAAATAATTTAGTTGTAAATTGTAAATTAAAAATAGTTTCAGAGCGCTTAATATATACATACAATTACGTTACCACTTCCTATGTTGTACTTATCACATAGTCTCACCATCACCGTGAGTTAACCGGTAGAGAATGCCATTGGGCATTGAGTCTGCCTTTCTTAACTTATCTTTATGATAACATTATAGACAAATAAATAAAAATCATTGTACATAATGACTTAATTATAAGCATGCATAAATAGATATAACAAAATCTTGGTTCGAATTAGTCACTGACCAGTAGGTAAGTCTATGTTATAGAAGTACGATTATTACCAATTGAACTGGAGCGTCATGTATTGATGTTATAATTTCACTGAAGCCCAAAGATGCCATTGTTATCATGAATTATTCTATTGACTTAGTAGCCAGTTAATGGCTATCCGACCCCTCTGAGTTATAAACGTGTGGCGATAGAAATAGGCTCGATGGGTTACCCAAAAGCAGTTTCACATACCATTCCCAATTCAACCCCGTGAAACAGCTTTTAATAGCAACTACTTAATGATGATGCTGTCGTTATACGTTACGGTCAAATAGACACGTTTGAAACAAAATAGCTTCATGCATAATGAGGAAAAAATAATTAGTAATTGGAAAAGATAGTTTATTAATTTTAAAAACGAATTAACGAAGTATGTCTGACAGTGAAGATATAGTAACATAATATGCAGTCATGTGTATTATCACGTGTGTCACTACGAGTTCGGTAATGGAGGTCTTACGTTGTATTAACTGTCGACCGCCTTTTGCTCGACACGGTTACATACATGTTGTCCAATATTATGAATTGGAAATTTACTGGTAGTTTTTCGAAATTGTCTCGTTTCTTGCTTTCTTATAATACTAAAAGCGTTTTTTAGGTATGAAGCAAACGACCATTTTTAGTAAAAGTAGTGAAATCCGTCGATAGTTTGATCTTTTCTATATTTCTTGTGTTTGGCAATGTATTGCTCTTTATGTATTTGTTTATCCGTATGTATGTTACTGTTGTAATCGTAGCATGTTTTATTTTTATTTAATTTAAATTAGAATCGGTGTGGTTTTTCGTTTAAAAATTTATTTATTATTTAATATAAAATATTATACGATAACGTTGAATATTTGATTTATAAATATTTGATTTAGATGTACAATGTACAGAATAAATGATATACATGTAATACTTATAAAAGTTTTAATTTGCTTCAATATCTTTTTGAGCCGAGTCAAAGGATTAAAAAAATCTTGTTTGAGCACCTGTCTTTTACAGCGAAGACGCGACGCCTGGATTATAGCTAACACGACATTAATACGCCTAATAATGACAAATTCACCCATTGGTTCAGTGAACGCCTGTAGAATCGAGTGTTGTGGGTTCGATTCCCACTCATAACTAATACATGATTCTCACAAGTATCTGTTGTGTTTGGATGTAAAAAAGTATCTACCTATATACAAATATGTTTTCATACGTAGTTTATCAGCGATCTGGTTGCCATCACATACCAAGCTTTTTTGATTCTTACATTGGGATTACTCTGTGTGAACATGTTCCCAGATATTATTAGATATTAGTAAATATAACTTATAAATGTTACTATTGACACTTGTACTAATAAATTCTACAATACTAGACGGTTGCCTGAATCACTTACATCAATATATTCGATATTTATATGTGTATGTATAGTAATATGTGTCGTCCGTTTGTGTCGGTTTGTTGCAGACGTAGTGGAGAATGGCCCGGTGTCGAGCACGCCCGTGCTCACCGCCGTGCACCTACCGCCGCCCACGCAACCAATACCTGTGAGTGCAGCTATTGCTATTATATTGGTTTTTCTCGAATCTTCAACATTTACACCATAGTACGTTAAAACAATAGCGTTTGAATTTGCCCCTGGAACCCCACGAGTGGGAGTTACAATTCTAAACTATTAGCTTATCAATGCTGTAGACTTACTTAAAGTTATTGTATATAATACATATTCAATACCTTATAAATCTATAAATAGTTACATGCGGAAATGCAAAGACGCGCTAATGTCGTTGATATAATTATACACTGAATGCGTGACCAGACAATTGTCTTTGTCGCCTATTCACTTGTGTACATATTGTAAAGTTTTTCTCAGAATCTTCATTTGCATCGTAACTTTTTGTGTGCTCGTATTAAATTACATCATAGTTATTCGTAAATGTTGAGTAGACTTTTTAAAAATAATGTTACACACTAATCTCGCTCACGTGGACGTTTTGTTACAACAATCGAAGGTTGTTTTAGAATGAAGAGGTATCAATTAATCGAATTAGGTGATACAGTACTCTTTAATTTAATAGATGAAATTATCGTTTCAGTTACAGACATCAAAAAGCGCCTCGTCAACGGCCCTGGCGGCGGCCATCGCGGCGAGTGCGGTCGAGCCGCCCTGCGCCTCTCCGCTGCCCGTCAACGGGCCCGCGCCGCACGTGCCGCACGGGCCGCACGCGCCGCACGCGCAGCACACGCAACACACGACGCATACGCCGCACCACATCGTTAATAAGTAAGTGAAACTCGCTACAATTGTCACCTACAATGCCTTTATAAAGTTATGTTGCCCAGTTGTAATATTTAACGAAAAAAGATATTACAAAATAAGTTCGAAATGTTCATTAAAATAACGGTCGATACATTTGAAACAGTGGTCGAATAAGCGAAACGCCGAGCACACCGTCCCTTAGCGGGACGGGCTCCAATCCGGCGACGAACCCCAGCGCCGCGAGCAACGCGACGGGCGCGGTGCCCGCCGCCGGCGGCACCGCCTCGCTCAAGAGCATGGCGCAGGAAGCCGTGCACCGCGCAGGCCTCGACGCCAACCACCAAGTCACAATTGTGCGTCCCACTCGCTGCTTACACACCTGCACACACGCACACACACACACACGAACACACACATGCACACACACACGCACACATGCATACACACACACATATATGTATACATACCAATGTTTACGCACTTGCATAAATACGATACAATTAACCTTCAGGATATTTGTTGTACAGTGAGAATCTATTCTCACCATTATTTCCTCCTGTCACTTAAAAATTCGAGTGCAATAAACGAATGACAATGGTTGCCGGGTATTTTTAAACTGTTTGAGAAATTTTATTCTCGAAAAGTTGCTTTTACTCTAAAATAAATTTATTGAGTGTAAGGTGTAGTCAGATTTGAATACTGAAATAAAATAATTATAGACTACATTTATCCGTATTATATTTTATTCATATCCTATATTACATCATATTGATAACCATATTTAAAAAAATATTCATTAATGTGCAGTTATCGCGGCGCGGCACGGCCACGGCGCAAGCGAACATCCCGCCGCTACTGGGCGTGGCGCCGCTGGGCCCGCAACCTCTCAGTACTGTAAGCACATTTTAAACCTAACTCTCCCTCTTCCGCTTTACCTCTAAGGGCGCTGTCAGACCATCATATTTTTGGCACTTATACGCTCATAGAAGCCCGTGTACAAGTGCTTTGTGCCTCATACGAGCGTCGACAATGTTACGCTTGTATACGTCCGAGTCGCCTGCGACCCTCCCCCTCGCATTGCACTAAGGCCGACACACGAACGCTTACACGCGAAGACAGGCGTATGTGGTCGTTTGGTTTATTAAAATCCGAAATGCATGCACATACACACGGATGCCAAAACGAGTGTAAAATGTGTAAAAAATCCTAGAATTTTGCAATAAAATACCTCAAAATATTCAGTCCCTGCCTTTACAGAGATTTTAAAAAAAGTTAAGCAAATCCTGTGCCGTAAGGCTTATTATGAAACCAAGTACTATCTAAATGACAAGGAGGCCTGGGGGACTGAATTAACTCCACTAGGCTGTCTCTAATACAATTAGGTAACGTAAAAATATAGTTAAATTCAACTGCTATTGTAAGCTGTTGGTAGTGGACTAATATTGACACATGATAGCTGTCACGTGTGTTTTCTAGGGTCCCAAAGCTATACAGCAGTGTGAATAACTTGTATGACTGTTTTTTTTTATTTAAAGAGTGCTGGCAGTTTTTTTCGCCGGCTTTTTTCTTCAAAGGGCTTTTTTTCTTCGGCGTTCAAAGCCGATGAATAAGATGATGATGTATAAGATTTGTTACGACGTTCATTAAGTGTATTTATGTACCTTATAAAGATTAAAATATTTGAATTTGTGAGTAGGCATAAATATTTTAAGAGGAAAATTATCGGATATAGATAATTCGTAGTCGGATGGGAAGAGTTTATGTATCGCACAATACGGCCGCTCCTTCCTGATGTGTATTAATAAAGCGCATTCCGTACGGCAGGACAACCAGATGCAGTTCGGCATGATGGAGGCGTCGTACTTCCACATGCCGCACCCGTCCGACACGGAGCGCACGCGCCTGTACCTGCCGCGCAACGTGTGCCAGACGCCGCACTACTACAACCAGGTGCGTGCCGCCCGCGCCGCCGCCGCCGCCGCCCTCGCCGCGAGCCTTCGCATCTCGCTAACGTGTCCGTTCTGCGCCTCTCCAGGTGCTGTTACCTCACTCCGACTCGGTCGAGTTCTTCCAGCGGCTCTCCACGGAGACGCTGTTCTTCGTGTTCTACTATATGGAGGGCTCCAAGGCGCAGTACCTGGCCGCCAAGGCGCTCAAGAAGCAGAGTTGGAGGTTCCACACGAAGTACATGATGTGGTTTCAGAGGCACGAGGAGCCCAAGGTCATCAATGAGGAATATGAGCAGGTCGGTTGAAGTGAATTGTACACGTTAACATATTGATTTTGAGTGTTTCTCTTTAGTTTGATATTAGTAGTTCTCAGGTATGGATGTTAGATAGGTAAATATACGTAGACGTTTTGTACTCGTTACAGGGCACATACATATACTTTGACTACGAGAAGTGGGGCCAGCGGAAAAAAGAGGGCTTCACGTTCGAGTACAAGTACTTAGAGGACCGCGACCTGAACTGAGCCCGCCGCCGCCGCCGCGCACTTCTGTCATTCCGTTACGAGTATTATATTTATGGGTCGCGAGCAGCTCGTCTAATCTCTGTGATGATTACGAGCCAGCCGCAGAGCCGCCGAGTCGCAGAGCCGCGAGGGGTCTTTTGTAACATAACTTCACTCTTCAGTCTGGCTCGCGGCGCCTCCCCGCCGCGCCGCCTGCTGCCGGCCGCTGCACGGACGGGACGAAGCGCAGGCGTACGACGAAGCGAGAGATATCGTGTGATGCAATAAGTATAGTGCGGCCCCGTGGGGCGGTTTCAAACATTGTGATATCGGTTTAGGGTCCCGGTGCGTGCTCGGATGCGACGCGACTACCTTTCGCTTTATTGGACTTGTACTGTATGACCGTGTCGATGGAATCATGTCGTTTTAGAATCTCATTTTAGGAAGCGATTGCCGTTGCCGATCGTGTTTCGAGTTTGAACTCTAAAAGCAGCATGTATCGATTGGCTCCAAGTCTAGGTGCCTTTATACGCAATATACCGCCTACTTTATGCTATGTCATTGTAAGGGTCGAGAAGATCGACCCCGCATTATTTGTGTAACTCGATAGACCACCGAAGCTAGCAGCAGAATCGGACGACCTCCGTGATGTGTCAGGGTAGTAAATGTCATAATTTTACTCAGCGTCGACGCCTACAGAGATGCCGCAGGTGAAGCGCAAATTATTTTTGTACTAGAACCGACAGAGTCCAATAAATTTTTATGCTAGTCATACGAACGCAGCAGCGTTGAGTGATTCGTCGTGTCACAATCGGTTTATCGATTCGAGAGCGCTCCGGGCGATTTGTTTTAACTTGTTAGTAGCGAATGCAGTAGGTTGAAATGATTGTAAAAGCCGCCGCGCGCACCGCGCCCCGCGCGCCCTCTGTGCGCGCGAACGTCCACGTGCTCACTACGGTCCGCGGTTGCGGGAATTATTGTGTCGTAACTTACTAACGAGAGGATTAAGCAGTTGAGACTGTTCTGTGATGTAGTTGCCGAGACAAAAAAGGATTGTGAGGTGTAATTGTGACGTACCTGATAAAAAAATATGGAATGTGGTGATGATATGTGCCGAGGTATTGGTTTTTGTGTCCGACCTAAAGTACCTTACAGGTTGAGACGTTGCACCCTTTCCGAGCACCGACTTGAGGGCTTTAAGTCCATATGTCGCCGTGCCGGTGCAAGGTCACGATCTCATTTGTATCATTGCCGTTATAAAAAAAAATCAATTATTGGGTGGTTATAATATATTGCTATTGCAAACCTGTATTCGTGAATTTACAACATACTAGACTGTAAGTGTATTCCAACTTTTTAAATATAAGAAAAGAAAATATCAAAAAATATAAAGATTTTTTGTATGAACGCTGGGCGTTATTGATACATGTGGTACTTTATGACGGACGATATAAATATTAAGAGATTTGCAATCGAGGGTGGACGGTGCGCGCAGGGCAGGCCCTAACCATAGCTAAGGATCTCCAGTGTGTTTCTGTGTATTATTCAATACCCTTTCACCTCCTGCAGCTGGACTTCAGTTCAAATGATTTAATATTTATTTACTTGTATGTATGATTTGTATAGATCTTTTTGGAGCACGAGGACCTCGTTGGACGCCGTGGCGCTCGATCGTCTTTCAAGATCGAGTCTGTCGCGTCGAACGAGGGTCCGTACTCACACTTGCGTCATGTTAATAGATATCCGTCAATATTGTACATTACCTTTTTTTAAGTGCATTTGAACCAAATTCGTTAAATTATGTAAGCTCGGATGCGATCACTGCCAAGTCAACCGGCGCTTCGGGGACGGCCGGCCGCACGTTATTGTACTTACTTTATTGTGATATAGTTACTTTTGGACGAGAGGTGAAAGAGTATCTCGCGTGCGCTCGGCGGTGCGTGCGCGGTGCGTGCGCGGGGCGGGCGCGGGGCGGGCGCGGGCGCGCGGCGGCGGGCGGCGCGGGGCGGGGGCGGCGGCGAGGCGCGCGATCTCGTTGATTCCGTGCGTGGTGTTGATAGTTTTCATTTTTGTAAAAAGTTACGTGCGAGATGAAATGTGGTAAATAATAATTTAAAAAATTATCTGTACAGTTCTATTTGTATAGAAGTAATGAATAACGATTAAAAGATTTAAAACCATGTTGTGAATTTCTTCTTGACGGTGGGCGGGCCGCCGCGGGCTCGCATTTTTATTTATTTTTTTATTTGGAGGCGTGACTGTTTAATTTGTAGAATAAACTGTAAGTAAGCATTGAAAGGCCTTGTTTGTTTGGACTGAGATCTTAAAATCGTATTTACTAGTAACTTTTAAATTTACTCATTCTATAAAAAATATCTTTATCTATATAGTCAGCGTATTTTTTATATCTATATAGCATACCATAGTAGTGCAGTAAAAATATCAGATTTCAAGCCATATATTTATTTGGATCATAGACAAGAGGTAATCAATCACATTCTTAGCAAACATTCACTATTAACAATTAAGACGACACAAATGTGACCACAGACATAACTGAAGGTTAGGAAAGTGGCTACCTTAAATTCATTTAAGAAAGTTTTATAATATATAACATACATATATTGCTCATCTGCGACTGGAGTGTAGCATCTCATAAACTCTACCTTTAAAAACTCTAACTGTTCTTCGAAAGGTAGTATTTTAGAGATGTTTCTAGTCGCAAATGAGCGATATGTTCTTTAAAATAGTATTTTCTACTATATTTACAAAAACTTACAAAATATGTATGATAATGTTACAAAAAGTACGGAAGAAGATATTATCTAAAGATTGTGAAACGATTGTGATATATTTTAAAACATTCATACGACTATTAATTGAAAAATAATTTACCTTATTGTCTAAATCCTATCTATTCAATTATCAAAAAAATCAAACCTTGCATACAACTCAGAAATTATGCAAAATATAAAAATTTACAGTTAAATGCTTAATCCATTAAACTTACTATTTTCTTGACAACTGGCCACCTTCTTCCATCCTTATTCCTTATGAACATCATAGACACATCATTAAGAGTAAGATTACAAAGAGTAAAATTTAATAGCTGGGACTTAACTGGAAAATGGAGCATCTCAGGTTTATACCACTCAGTTTCCTTTTTTATACCCTGTATAATGCCGTCTTCACGATGCGGTCACGTGGTTATCAACCCCTTCCACCCCGCCAGCTGATACTATTGGCTTTCCTCACTACGACATGTGTCTATAATTTTTATATATTATATGACGTAAACATTGCTATATACTCTTCATTCAAAAAATAACGTATATAAATTTGTCTATTGTAGATGGCGCTGTTTTACTGTCCAACCTTTATTTGCAATATTATCACATAAGCTTTAACGTCTCGATAGCTCGTTCGAGCCTCTCCAGTTCTCCTTCGGAGGTGGCCAGTTTCTCAATATTGCTCCTTTGGACATCAACGGGCACTTTGACCCCATAGTCGTCAGCGCCCATCGCCTGTTGTAATTTGTTGATCGTTTGTGATAACGCGTCCTTCTTCTTTTCCAGTTTCGCTATCTCTTTCTGCGGGTCGATAAGACCCTGAAAGTAACATGTATGAAATATGCCTTAAGTAAATTGAAATATACTATATTAATATATGTCGTCAAATAGTTTTTAACAACTTGTCACTTGATTCCAATTGGTTACTACGGTTTATGACCATAATTTGCATTGTTGCAACATGAACACAGTTCGCGCGGGCGCGGGGCAGTACTATTATCTACTACATCCGCTTGTGCTGCGAAAAAGCTACAAAAGCAATTTTTTCGGTCCGACGGGTATGGTTGTTGGTTGCACGAATATAGCAGTAACTCATAAACGTAACTAATCTTAAAATTATTGACATTTAGATGGAGATATAGGACCTATAGGTTTGTGTATAGATACCTGCAGTAAGGACATACACTTTCGTATTGTACTGTATTAACCATTTCTAACATGTTTGTTGGAAAATTAAGAATATCAGTAGTTTTACTATATATGAAATTCGACTAAATAGTATTGAAATACACCATACGAAGTTACTTTGGTACGTACGGCAAGGCAAAGAAAATTGTAACAACTTACCTTCAGAACTAAATGCACTTCAATCTTATCTGATACAGTCAAGATTGAACAACCAGTCGGAGGCGTCTCATCGCTCAGCTCGCTGTTCGCCACAGACTGCACGCTTCTAAATAGCTCCCTGAGTTCCGCCTCGTCGAGTTCCGGCGCCAGGAGGAGATGGGCGGTGGTCTTCTGTTTATTAGTAAGGTTGTAATCGGACCGAGTGGAGCGGATGAGATGCACCATTTTCAGGACAGTATCTACTTGCGCCTCCAGCCGCTCGTCGCGCCACGGCGTGTCGGCTTCCTGTAGAGATACGAGGAAAGTCGGTCACCGGATAACGGTATTCTAATAAAGTTCACGCTTAGCGGGCTTCGGTCAATGAAGAAATTGAACTGTAAACATAAGGGGAGGTGCGCTGAAGGCGATACTCACGGTAGGGTAGGAGGCGATGCAGATGGAGAGGCAGGCGGGCGTGGGGCGCGGCAGGCGCTGGAACAGGTCCTCGGTGAGGAAGGGCATGAAGGGGCTGAGCAGGCGCAGCGCGCAGTGCAGCGCCGTCAGCAGCGTGCGCCGCGCCGCCGCGCCGCGCGGCACGCCCTTCAGGTGCTCCTGCGGCGTACGCGTTACTGCTTTATAGTACTGTATTTTCGTAATCCTGCACGCGAACTCACTGATAGTGGGCAACTTCACGCCTATAATCCCCGAGGGAGTATGAAGAGTAGAGTAGTACACTCCCACGTTTCACCAGCTACGTTTACGTCCCACGATGGAATCGATGGTGAGACCAATGGCTATACTATATGATCTATATGGTCACTATTAGAATTTTTACCAGTAAATTTAAATAAGAAAATCCAATAGTATCGACCCGGAATTCGAAGCCACGACCTCGATCAACAGTTACGCTTTACAACCCCTGATAATGGAACGTAAAGTATGCATATTCTACTTGCGAGTACGTTAAAAGCGTATGCAAAGAAAAATTTACTTACTGCATAAAATTTAATAGTGAGCCTTATGAAATCGACTCATGTGAACAAAAAATTGATTGCTACAAATGTACATACGAATTAATGAAAAACAAAGCTTTAGCAGCGGCACAGTTCAATTTACCAAGTACACATCACACAAGTCGTAGAGCCACAGGTTGTAGCAGTGCGTGGTGGCGGACGGGAAGTCGTACGCCTGGAAGCCGGCGTTGACGCGCTGCACCGCCAGCGACAGCCGCGACAGCATCCACCGGTCCATTAGCGACAGGTCGTCGGACAATTCTTGTGATTGCATCTGAAATATGGCAACGTGTTGATGTTTGACAGTAATTATGCATTTGCATTGACTATGTACAATAATGGTGAACATTTATTTTGAAATAAGATTAAATATTGGCACAACAGGATTGCACAGAGTTAGTTGTACAAATGGTCCACGTTCATTAACTATTGTAAATTTGGACATTACCAGTGTCAAAGATTTATACAATTTAACGGACAGCTACTCTTATAGAAAAATGACGAATTCGTTTTCAGCTGTATGTTTAGGGTGCACTGCATTTAATATATGATTCTCTTCATTATTTATAAGATAAGATTTAAGTAGGTACATCGAAAAAAAAAAAATTTATCTAATGACGTAATTAGACGGCCTCGTTGGTCAAGCGGTTGCAAACGCGACTGCCTATCGGGAAGACTTGAATTCAAATCTCGTTATGGGTACTATCGGATTTTTCTAATTTAGAGTTTAGTAGTGACTCGGAGTCTGGGTCAGTGCCCGGTGTATGGCATAGGCTCACCACCTATTCCATGGGATGTAAACGTAACTGGTGAAATGTGGGAGAGTATTTACTACTCTCTGCCTATTCTTTCGGGGATTACACGCATGATGTTACGGCATAATTAGTCTACAGCTTAATTAATTTAACCATTACCAAACCCTCACAAAAGTTTTTAGAAGATATTATATACAACTATTACCGCACCTTGTATGATTCGTCTTTGGGGAAGTACATGAGGGCAAACTTAGTAGCGTTCCACAGTTTGTTGCAGAAGAACCTGTAACCCTGCACCCGCAGGATATCCAGGTTCAGGTCGCGGCCTTGCGTCATCGCGCACAGGGCGAACCTGCAAATAATGAGAAATACATAAAAACCATAGTGTTGCGAAAAAAAATCGTTAATAAATCCAAACATCGAATGGGTACGGGGTACATTCCAGTTTCCATATTACCTTTATAATACAAAGCTGTTGTATACTGTGAACAGTACTAATCTCTTAACCCCAGTCAGAAAACGGGGACCTGTTGGAAGAGCTTAATATAACGTGATCAATATAAAGAACTCAATCTGATATAAAGTTGTGGGAAAAGTGTAACAGTAATTTTCGTGAACCGCTAGCAAGTTTTAACTTAATGGTTAGGGTGTTCGTGACGTACGTTACAATAGCTTTTAAACATGACCAATATCGTAAGTAGCCGGCACGGCACTCTTACAGACGTATTTGTCTCTTCCACAAAGTGATTTTTACTTACGTGTTATGTACATAATGTATACAAAGGATATTTCTGCCATACCTCAAGGCGTCAGTCCCGCATTCCGGTATGCCGTTAGGATAGTCTTGTTTCTGTCCCTGTTCGGCTTTCTCGATTTCTTTCGGGTCCAGGTTGGAATTGAGTAAGGTAGCGTGCAGCTGTTCCAGTGTGATGCCGCGTACCACATCCACGGGATCCAGCACGTTGCCCAACGATTTGGACATCTTGCGCCCGTGAGCGTCTCGCACTATCGGGTGCAGGTATACCTCCCTGAAATATGAAGATGACATCTTTTCTTAGATATAGTAACGAAAATACTAATCATTTATTAAAATAGATAATATAAAATAAAATGAAAAAAAAATAAAAAAAATAATATATATTTTTATATTTTATATTAATATAAAAATCATGTGGCAACGAAATCATATAACCCCTGTCAAAGACGATTGTGCTACCACCTAGGAGTGTTTCTGACGACGACGGTGCTGCCATCTGTTCAATAACAATGGAGCCACTACCCAAAATGGGCTCGAGTGGAAAGGTTAGTGACTTATAAACCATATAAAAATCTAACAGAATTACTTGAAAGGTAGTTTTCCGAGGAGCCTTTGACCGAAGAATACCATTCTTGCCACCCAAAAGAACAGGATGTCGTGTCCTGTCTCCAGCAGAGTACCGGGATAGAACGCCTAGAACAAAACATTAAAAAAGACGTTAAAATCATACACATTGATAAATTAGATTTCTAAACAGTTTAAGTTGTAATTAGGGACACGGAAAAAATATTCATACTTTGTAGTGTCGACTACTTTGCCTTTTAATACCGATACTTTGTATTCGATAATTTTACTCATAGAGTACTTTTAGTCAAGTATCGTATCGATTTTTTTAAAAACGATTCAATACAGCTACAAGCTCTTTATTACAGTCTGAAAAAAAGATAAAATAAAGCACTACTTATAAGCACAGGTTACACTACTTTTCGTAGGTCTTTTTATACAATTGGAAGATATTAATGTTGTTTTCCGAAAATTATACATGTTGTTGATACGAGAATATTTATCAATTTCTGCATCAATATTACCCTCGGAACGATTATTTTCTAAGTAACATACTCGTAACAAAAACCCAAAACCGGTTATCGGCGAAACGACTCGATAAACCTCTATTTTATGCGATTGTACGGAGAAAGAATGGGAACTTTGATTTTAATGTATTGTACTTGTATAAGTATCGATACTTTGGTTTCAATACTTATACAAGTACTTACGATACTTTTTTCGATACTACTCATGAGTACAATATCGATACTTTTCATTCGATATCGTGACCCTAGTTGTAACGTATATTACATGGTATGGTATTTACATATTGTTAATTATTTACGTAGTTCAAAATAAGACAGACCATTACGTAGACCTTTGGGAAGGTCGCAGTTATAAAAATAATCTAACCTGCAAGTCGTCCGTGTTGTCCGGCCAGCCGAAAATGGAGAACGGGAACAATCCCGAGGAGAACCACGTGTCCAGAACATCCTCGTCTCTGGTTAGAGTGATGTTCTGGGCCGACACTTTGAACTTCTCTTCGGCCTTCACGAGCGCCTCAGCTTCAGTGTGCGCGGACACCCAGAGCTCCTCTTCGTTCTATAAAAATGACAATTAGGTTAACTATCAAAAATACTTGTTGCAGGTCCAACAGAAATGTGTATTGTAGATTTTTTAAGTGAATGTAGCAAACTAGCAGATATTTTCAATCGATCTTGAATAGATCAATAGAGGTAGGACTAATTTTAATTACCTAGTCCCGTTCGAACTAATGGTTCGGTTATTTAATTGACATTATTTACTCGTAACATTTTATAAAAACAGTTTATTTCCATTGAGGGTTTACATTTAAATAACTTAATTAAAGTAACAGTAACATAAGCATCATTATATTTATGTAATTTTTTGCAAGTTTGCTTTTCTAATATTTCGCGTTATTAACATTCATAAGAAAATTTTATACGGATGCGTTCTATCCCGTTCAACCACTATGTATGCTTTTTGCAATAATGACCAGATGTCAGATGTCAATAATGTCAGATGTAATTGACCAGATGTTATAATATTTTAAAAAAATCATAATTTAATATTTTCCAAATTTTAGTAGACATAAGTTGATATAAGTTGTTGTATAGGTGATGACATGAAACGTCTCTATTAATTGGCGAATAAAATGTGTCAACAGACAATATAATTGAAACAAAAATAATCACATTTCACAACAATGCACAAAAGTAAATAAAAGTGAAATAGAAATGCAAACTAGTTTTATGGAAAACATACATAGGTACTGTTAGAATGCATAGTAATTGCGTGTTTTGCTCTTCAAAGCTGAATGGAACTTTGCAAGCGGTGCTGCTTTGCGATAGAAATGAATGCTGAGATGTGTTTATAAGAATGTGATGAAGCAATAAATTTTCCGTACTACCATGAGAGTAGTCCGTTGCGTGACGTGCGGCGTCTATGACCACGATCCACGGTCATTCGACATTACGACGACTGATGGTAAAAGAAATGCTATACTAATACTATATTCATATGTATCATACTGAATGTACTCAGCGCGACAACACATGCTCAACATCAGTGGGCCTTGAGCAAAACTTCAACACACCTACTGCGTTTTGTTCTATGTATAATAGAGACCTTTTCTCTCCCCGTTCCTGGTATTAACTTGGAGCCTAAGTATGTGCTCCTTGTATAGCAACAGACTAACCCACTATTCCATGAAACGTTCATACATATAACATAACTGATGAAAAATGGAAGAATGACACTGCCCCTCCGCGGGGAAACACTGGCGTGATGTTGTCTTTCTTTTTTTATAACAGTACCGAGTGAGCACGTCACATGAGTATTTAGTGGCTAAGAAAATTCTTAGGCAATCTTCGCTCTTGATTATTGGTTAATGTTCATTACAATTATTATTATAATCATCCACAGGTATATCTCTCCACTCTTTGATACATACCACACGTATGGTCAAGTGCTATTTAATACGTTAGAAATCAAACTAGCCAATCGCTATATGAAATATTGTTATAAACTTATAAGATATTCTATATACCTAATGCATGATTGTGGGAGTACTTAAATGCATGCTGATCTTTTTGAATGGCGAGATCGCTCGCTAGTACTTCTGTGAATTCGGCGGGAGTTTGTGAAAAGGGACTTCGGATGTAGGTATCTACTTGAATGTACCTAACTATCCCGAAAAAACATACGTAACTTAGATCATAGGGTTGATCCTGTTTGAATCGATGTTTTCTTTTAAAAGAAATCATGTATTGTATTGTATTGAAATCATGTCTAATTCTAATGTCATTATATTCTATTAATATAAAAGAATTGATATTCATTGTGATCAAATAGACTCAATTGAGTTTCACCGCTGACAAGTGCGGGTGAATTCTGTTCAATTGATAAATTCCATACAATCTGATTTACGGACCTCAGTGCAACCGATTGACCGACTACTCTAAAGTCTAAATTATTTCACTAATAAATAAACAAATTGAATGAACAAAAAATGCACTAATTTTTTTTTGTATCACACAAACACTATCAGCCTGTCATAGGCCTCTCTAATTTATTTGTATCAAGTTAAATTTTTGTACATATTAAATGTTGGATAATTCAAAATATCTTTCATGTATCAGAGAGATAATGTGAATTATTTAAAACAAAAAAACTGGTTAAAATTTATTAATAACGTAATTTCTCGAACGAACGAATCGATTTAAAAAAATGTGTTTTTATACAGTTTTATCACAACAAGAAAAAAGGTGCGCTGCTTAAAATCGATCAGATAGATAATTTAGAAGTTATTTGTGAAAAGGTATCAAAATTTTTAGACAAAGATATCTCTCGAAGGAATGAATCGATTTGGATTAAATTGCTGGCGTTCGACGTAGTTTTTTGCGTTGAAGAGTTGAATCGCTTTTAGACTAGATCGTTCAAACCGTTTAGAACCATTTTTTTTTTGTTTTTCAGATTTCTCAAAATGTATTGAGCGGAATTAAATCAATTTTAGATTGATTTCAACTATTTCTATGGGCAGTAGAATCCTACAGAATGTTACCAACTGTGTACCGATCTGTTGATAGGTACTTACTTCAAAAATTATGAAAGATTTACACACACAAACACTTAGGTACATACAGACATGGACATCGAAGTAAAATTGTCAAAATAGCTCTCTAAGACTTCAACGTGCGAAGAACTGGTGGAAACTCGATTACTTAAAGTTTGGGTAAAAACAATAACTCCATAATTAATGAAAATTTTGGATTCTCATAGCGGGAAACTAAAAATACATCACATTTCAAAAGCATTCTACATTCCTAAGGTAGTGGAGATGTTAGCATGCGATAATGAACATAACACGCGCTGCGAGCAAATGATCAGTTCGTGCAACGTACGGGGTCGCGGAGGGCGTGTCGCGCGGCGGGGAGGGGCGCGGGGCGCGTGCGGTGCCGGCCACGCCCCTTTTTACGGCCCGAGCGCGAGAATCGCCGGCGGTGGCTGTCGCTTTGACCGGCTCCCTTTCACAATCACAATTGACCGTATGACATTGTCCAGGTCATTGTATCATATTTTGTTACCTAGTTCTTGTGACCTTGGGAATACAGCTAATTCCGCATTCGTTTTAGGTCAGTAAGAATAATGTTTACGCTAATATCTAAAAAATGTTGTGCATGAAATATGTAAATTCAGTAAAGACTCTATTGAGCTGGTTCGTATTGACAATTCTGATCGCGCACTTTTGACTTGAAACGTAAGACGCTTGAGAATGTGGTCTTTATGAGTTTCGTCGTTTCAGATATTTCTGTGCTTAAATGTGTCTATAGCACCCATAACGCAGAAACCTTTAAATGTGGCGTCTTATCATACGTTCTACTTTTTTATCATACTTTGTTGGGTTTAGTAAATTTTTGATCTGTTGGTGCCCTATAAACCACTTCGACTTTGAAGGCGAATTGTTTGCAATAGCTTAGGATTCACACTATAAACTTTGAATAATCACTCACTTTACTCTCAGGCAGGGTAACTCTGTAGGCCGGGATGCGATGGCCCCACCACAGCTGGCGTGAGATGCACCAGTCGCGGATGCCTTCCATCCAGTGGTACCAGGTCTTTTCGTGCACCTCCGGGATTATTCTCAATTCACCGGATTTCACCGCCGTGATCGCATCCGCCGCCATCTTATCGCATTTTATGTACCTGTTTCGTTATAAATAAAACAAATTTTCGTCTGTTGCGTAAAAACAAAATTTTCACTATAAAGCGAAGTTAGCTATCTACGGCTGCCTATTATTGGTCACGGAAATGACTCTGTAAATGTATTGGATACACATTATGACAGAATGACATGTGTTCGCTTTAGAAACTTTACAAGGGCCTGACATTTTTTGATTTGTTTTTATACTTCACTAAATAGATATATTTATATCCTAACCAATACTATTTCCAGCCAGTCAGCCAGCCGGTCGAGCGACCAGTTATAGCAAATGGCGCCGTTGCATGTAACCTAGTTTCCAGCACTAACCACTGTGGTTTTAGCATAGGCTCCACGACGTCCTTAGACCGGCTGCAGAGCGGCACCACCATAGCGTGATCCTTGGTCTCTCGGTACAAGCCCTTCTTCTGCAATGCACTGGTCACCTCCCGTCTGGCGTCGAACCGCTTCAAGCCCTGAACAGAAAAAAAAATAGGGTAATTTCGATAAGTGTATATGGTGAAACAGAACAATTAGCTAATATTTTTGTCTTAATAAAGGAACATGTATAAGGTAAATATAGATGGCACCACAGGAATATCAACTAATATCTCGTCTTCAGGAAGCAACTCACCGAGAAAGGCCCGCAGTTGTCCAGCAGCTTGCCCTCGTCATCGAAGATATTGATGAACGGCAGATCGTGCCGCTTGCCGATCTCATAGTCATTGGGGTCGTGCGCCGGGGTTATCTTCACAGCGCCTGAACCGTTTTAACACGATATTCCTTACTATCTATACTTTACTTAAACAATATTCTTATATACAATATATTCAATAGATAATACAATGGCGATTATTCTAAAGCGCAAACTAAAAAGGTAGGTATACATATACCTATCTCAGTTGCGACATATTCACATTTTTTTTTTTTAAAACGCTTGTTTAATTCTAGTGAATTGTCAAAATTCATACCCATTTAGTGAATATAGATAGGTTACAAGGATTTTGCATATAATTATGTATGTATGTTATTACAATGAATACAAATAAACCTAGTTACATTTCTGGAAGTTGAAGTAGTTGTGTAGGGGCCAAAATGACAGTGTAATCATAGTACCACTAACAAGTATAATAATTTATTTAATAAATACGATGGATATTTTTATAATATTCACGTTATTTACCTGTTCCAAACTCCATGTCCACGTAGTCGTCCGCTATGACCGGCATTTTCCTTTTAACCATCGGATGCGTCAGGTACTTCCCCACCAGATGTTTGTACCTACGTTTAATAGAAGTTAATACATGTGTGTGCAAGGAATAGATAATTTTATTTAAGTCACAGACAATTGGCTCACTAGAATTGGAAGACTATATTACTGTTAATTTATTCTGTGTATAAACAGAAAAATAAGCTAACGGGCTACCTGATGATAAATAATTACCATCGTCTATGGATATTAGCATCCTAGATCATCATCACAGAATCCAGCAGTGTTGCCTGCTTGCAGCATCATAAAAGTTGGCCGTGTTGCTACCTGAACAAATAAGCTAAGCCAAAGAAATTACTTCTACAAACAATGAAATACTTGTTTTCCGATATAAGTACTCGTATAAAATATACCTTTCGTCCTTAGGGTTGACGGCCACCGCCACATCGCCCAGCATGGTCTCCACTCGGGTGGTGGCCACCACGAGCTCGTCGTCGCTGTCCTCCGCCCGGTATGCGAACAGCACTAACACCCCAAATTCGACCTGATGTTAGGTATGTAATTGTTACAATATAAACCTTAGTTCAAAACAAAATGAGGAAGATACACAATTTACAATTCATGCAAAACTTTATTAAAGTCGACGTAGGTAGAAGATTGGTAAAATTGATTTGGTAAAACTGCTTAAAAAAGTTATGCTGTTTATTTTAAACTATTAATTATTTATAAAAATTATACCTATTTATAAAAAGCTCACCTTGTGATCATATCCCGGTATAGACAGCATAGTCCGTCCGGGCAGATCCAC
>DWME01001257.1:0-25879 GCA_018244795.1 Parelbella ahira ahira
CGCCGCGCGCCGCGCCGGCTCGCCGTCACTTAACCACGCAAATTTGCCGCGCGATTCTTATTTTTTACAGCACTTGTACTTCAAATCTATCTCCAGTTACGTTTCAAACCATGATCACCCCTGACGTTTACAGGGAACAACACTCTGAACGCCCCCACTCTCAGAGTTCACCACCCACCCTCCACCCCCTTGGCACCCCCGTACCGCGCAGCTAACGCGGAGTGGAAGGTTTTCTCCATGTGTTTTACACTGATTGCAGGAATTATGTCTGCAGGAAAGATGTATTAAAGTAAAACAATTAAAATAAATTAAGTTTTCACAAAGTAGTACGTATTTATATAAATGGTTTTAATATAATATTTTACGCATAATGTAGATACGTGTCAGGTCTGTAAGAATAGAAATGTTTGGCATTCGGCGCTCTTTGACTACCCCATAAGATTTTATAACATTACTTAACATATACATAACAAAATGATGCAGCCGTTTTTACTCTTTAGAAACAATCACGTATTACTGTTGCATAGCAATAACACTTGTACTGCAAATCCAAGCTAAAGAATATGTAAGTACATACAAAACTTATATGAAGTATTAAATGTATTATGGATAACGGTTGTACCCAAATAAGACACCCCTTATTAATTACTACCCTAAAACACATGAAGCTCGGTACTCAAATTTATGTTACACAAATATTAAAACAATATACCCAGTACATATACAATAAAATCCATATAAACTAAAATTGATATTTTATTAAACGGACAGAGATTCTTTTATCGATAACACACAAAGTTTATTAAATATCGTTACTGTACACATATTAAGTCGTACATTCCACGCGAGCGGAGATACGCAAATGAGATACGAGAAAATAAACAATGCGTGCATTCTTAAAAAGCCTCTTTCATAGATAACTTAATAAAAATATTTCAACTTTACAACGAAAATTTACAACATACAACTAGAATATTCAGGAGTGCAGATGCCGAGTGAGACCAAGACTCGACTATCTTGACCAAAAGATTGGATGCAGCTTGGTGGGAGAATCAGTGGGTTCCGAAACCGAAGTGCATGGTGAATAAAAAAAAAGACGTCAGGTCTGTGTGGATAGTAATACTTCGCAGTTGATGCTCTCTGCCTATTCTGTAAATAACCTAGCGCAATGTTATAATAATAATAACAGTAATTTAAAACATAATTGCAATATACGAAATGGAAAATCATTTGGTTTCCTTAAATTTACCTACCCGCTTTCTAAATATCCCATCGTACAAGCAATGTAAAACGTTCAATAACAATTCACAGTTAGTGGAGCTGGAGGGAATTTCGTAAGGTTTCGTAAGTACTTACCATATACTCGTAACTGTTGCTTAGTTGGGTTAAAGCGAAATACTTCGAATTGGCTGCCTTCTCAGCCGATATAAACAAATGTTTACACATGATATAGATTACTTAGTCGGTAATTTATAGGTAGGTACATATGAAGTTATCTTCCTTTGTGATATTGGTCTATACTGCCAACTGAGTATCTACAGAGTACCGTTAAGTATAAAGTATTTTATGAGTTGTAATATTACTTACTAAGACTTTAATGAGGCGTTCAATTTAAAAATTGTTTTATTTCAAACTGAATGCCCTCACAAGTTCTAAGCTTGTGGAGATATACCAATCATATTGGTTTAGTAAAGTTATTTTGATCAGTAAGTTTTGTATTTAAAACTTAATGAAAATAAAATAAATATATACTTTCGACACAAGCACTGTAGATTTCTTTGGTTGTAGTGTACCATCACGCCTGTAATCTCTGAAGAGGTGGGCAAAAGAGTGTAGATGTAGTACACACCCCGGTTCACCAGTTACGCTTACATGCCATCATGGAAAGATGCTGTTAGATTGTTAGATTTAATTTGTTTTGATTGTCATCACTGTGCCCTTGGTCGAGTGGCAGAATTGCTGATCTAGAAGTCCTGCGATTTCGGGTCGGATTCTATCGAATTTTTCTAATAGAGCATTTCTAATAGTAGCTTGGAGTCTAAACTTGTACCTGGCAATAAACTTGCCCCTTATTCCGTAGTACAACGTAGCACTTAACAGTACGTAGAACTTAACTTACCTCTGCCTAATCGTGCGGAGATTACAGGCTTGAAACTAAAAAAAAATACATCGAATTTAGTGCCTTACAAACCATTTTTGACAGAAATATTCCAAGACAGAGAAACATTAAAAGTTATTGGAAAAGCAAAGGGTTTGACGTGCTTAACACGAAATTAAACCTTTTCACAACCTTCGCGAGTTGAAGAAGGGGAAGCAATAATCCAAAGAATAAAATATTACTTGCGGAATGACAAACGGTTGATTCGCAAAATTTCTATTCAGGAAATTTATCATACCCTCAACTGTGGCTTTTAATGTTAAAAGGAGATATTATAGAATAGGTTAGTCCGCATATTAGCAATACAGACTTAACTGCTGAGAATAGCAACACCTAAACATATATTAAGTGCTTCGACAACCGTTTATAATACTGATTGAGCACCATATACATCAGAATAATTGGATTAAATAAAGTAAATAATTAAAATAACATATTTAAAACTTTGACTTACTACCAATACTACTGAATACTTAATAATAATAATTAATTACTGCATAATGACTGCCTCGTTCGTCGACTCATCGCAAACACAACTGCTGATCGAGAGGTCCTGAGTTCGATTCCTAGGTCAGATACTATCGGATTGTTTTAACTTATTGTTAGATTATCTAGTAAAAATGTATAGTAGTGGCTCGGAGTCTGGATGTGTGCCCGGTTTAAAGCAATAGGTTCACTAACTACTCAATTGGGGGACGTAACTGTAACTGTTGAAACGAGGGAGTGCTACTCCTCTGCCTACCCATTCGGGGATTAAATGCGTGATATTACGTTTGTTACACGTTATAAATATCCTAGGCGCTACATTTTAAACCTCCATAAGAATATTATATTATGTAATTCCGTTACAACTGTAGTAAATTTTTGTTTCGTCCTCCCTTTACGCGGACATATTCCACATATATTAACAATTTCATTGCATCAGAATACCATCAGAATATAATCTGTTACCATAATAGGATAAGTTTAATAAATGTTAGTATACCCATTTTAAACTACGTCTGACCGAGATTATCATTAGGTTATCATAGTTTTGTTTTCAACATGGTAAAAAAATTGCATTTACAACTAAGGTATGGGTAAATAATGTTATAATATATATTTACACATATTATCAATCCTATTTACCATAAGATTGGGCACAGGCTATAATTAAGCACTTATACCGGCGACGGTGCTAACAAAATTCTTTCGCATCTTCTACATTAATTGAAGACGTTATGTATGCGCGCCTATTAAAGAAACTTTAGATAAGCAATATTTATAATGAAATTGAAATGTACTATAAATATAACATTTTTTTTTCAACATCAATTTCATCCTCCAACACAATACATAAAATCGCTTTACTTAGCTATTAAGTTCTTTCATGTTTGTACACAGTAAATGGAATTTCAGGCGTAAGAAAGCAAACAAGACCTCAGTAAAGGTAATCGTAAAGAGCAAAAAAGCTTGCTCTACATTCATAGCGCAAAATACTTCCCGCGTCATAGTAAATGAAGTTGCAATAATTCACCCCGGTTACCGGATATGTGCCTCTCGGAGAGCGACGAGCGACTAGTTGGCACACACGTCGGCCGATCTGTGTAACCACCCAGTTGAACGACCAGCAAGTTATTTACATAGCTTTATAACAGACAAGTAATTATTAGACAGCGTGTTTAGAACAACTGGGTCAAGTTGCTATCATCATCATCATACTCATCAACCCTTTTATCATTGGACACTGGTCTCCTCTCACAATGAGAAGAGTAAATCGAGTAAAGGCCATAGTTTCCCACGCTGGCCAAGTGAGGCTGGGCACTCTTTACACATACTGCTAGTACTATGATTATTGAAATCTATCGATAAAATATAATTAAAAAACAAAGTATTTTAATCACAGTAAGACCATTTATTTAACTATATATACATATATACACATGAACACACGCGTGCAGGCACACACACACATATATGTATATTTATGAGAAACGAAGATATTTAATTATCGAAAAACCTTTATCAAATAAGTCTTAAGTTATTCAAACTTTCAAAACTAGGACATTTTTGACGAATTAAATAAAGCGGTCTCGAAAAAAATATTTGCCCTATCAATGCATTAATAATAATTTGCCTAAAGACCTTTAATATAGAACATTCTATATTTCTGTTCAATCGTCGTACATAGCCACGTGTTATATATTAAAATATTCGCTCGGAATATTTTCTTTTTATCACTTATTCTCCGCCCTCTGAAATGAAAGTAATATGAGGCAAAAGCGTCTGAGGTCAATATAAACAAAACTCCGGTAAGATTTATTGCTCTCATACGTACGGAGATCGGTTTCATCACCGCTCCGTGACTCAATACTTATTTGAATTCATTTTTTGTGTAGTTACCTTGCAACTTACCTTTTTTGGACTAATATAGAAGAATCTAAACGCTTCTACCTTTTTATGCTATACTTTTTATTAGCATTAAAAGGCACACAACAAGATTTCAATCCATTATTAATATATTATTATTATCATACCATCACGCCACGTCCCGTATTAGGACCGTAGGCGGAGAGCGCTGAGTGTTAAAATATCTCTATCGTTACAGGCCTCATCTTTTAACTTGTTACATATACGCATCTACAACAAATATGAGCAGCGCCAAGCAGAAATTAAAGATTTGGTTTTGGTTATTGAACTAAATTCTTAAAGTGTATAAAAAGTCTAGATCTAAACAGTACATTGCTAACTATTTAATATTGTAATATTCTGCATGTATAAAATGTATAGTCAAAAATGGTATTATGGATAATAATAATCATAACAAACACAGCGTTAAAGCCCACTTCGGCTAAAACTATGTTAAACATTCCAACAAACTATTCGCTTCCTTTTTTGATAATTATCCTAACAATCGGGCAGACCACCTGAGTAATCACCATCACCTATGGACATTTGGAACACGTGAGCAGTGGCCAATGTCTTGCCTTTTTTTGAGAACCCCACATCAGTCGTCTGGGACCGGGTCAGATGAACCAATTTAATGACCTTTCGTTAAATTTACAACCTACAGACCTACAATTGGAGTGCATAGCACAATTTAGGCAAGCGTACTACATTTTAGGCTATAACTCGTTTACTGTGAGGTGAGATTGCAGTCAAACGCGAACCTATCGCTACATTAACAAATCGAGATAAGGTCAATGAAAAGAAAAACTCAGTTGATTCAATAATGTTTATATTTCGCTTCACAATATTGTATTTACATGATTCCTTACTTAACATATTATACTGATCTATTATCAAACAACAATTCAAAAACCATAAATACTTCGGGTGTACTTATACTGATTATATGCTTAGTAGCATTCATAGAAGCTTAGGTCCCACCGACCTAATCGTTCAGGTTTCATTTGGAACACTATAATATATAATAAAACCATAAATAGCAATAATAAACATGGTAATGATACTATTAATGACAGTAATAGAACAATTTGCCATCTAAAAGCTAATATTTCATCGATTAATTACATATAAATAAAAATAAACAACGATTCATAATTTACAAGTACTCAATACCAATCTAACATGTATATTAAAACAACTTTGTGCTTATTTAAAATGAAACCTGAATGATGTTTAACCTAATGACATCATTGGAATGCTTGCAAACAATGACACCTACATTTGTAACAGCCCATCATAACAGGATCAAAACATTAGAATATTAAGAGATGAAGAGTTTACTTCAAGCGTGGTTAATCAACAATGACAACAAGAATATTTACAAATTATTATATGACACTGTAATATCATAATATCTCAGCAGTCAAAGTTGGAAGTTCTATTCTCTGTGGATCTTGTATATGCCGCAGCCAATAAATTGTTATAGTCATTTAAATAAAGAGCTACCTCTGCAAATATACAGCTATTTCAGTCAGTTACCTGTGATAAATATATGGAAGTATTCAAGACATTAACAACACTGAGGTATATGAAAATTGCTTATCCAGTTTAAAATTACAGTTTTCATAAACTTTTGAATTATTGATTCATCATAATCATGGAAGAGTACCACACTCCTCTGCCTACACCTTTGGAGAAATATAAGTGTGATATTATGTTATGATGCTTCATATTGATCGATGCTTGATTCATGATAATATCTTGACTATTTTTGAACAGTTTATTTCTCACATTGGTGTTCTCTTCCCATATATTTTCCTTAAATACATTAGAAATAGTACCTACCACTTTTTACGATGTCAAGCACTACAAACAGGAACCATTTAAAACAAGTTTTGGTTGGGTCCCTATATACCAACTTTGACTGGCCATATTCCTGACTGCGCTACTGAGTCCTGACTACTAAGTTGCTAGAATGAGGGCTGCGGGAGAATTTAGAAAAGCAGGTCTTCATCGCCCTCGTCCAGCAGGTTGGCAATATCGCGGACATCCTTGCCCGCAGCCAACATGGCTGCTTTTTTCTGCAATTCACCAACATTTACAGTGCATCATGAATACAATAAAATATTATATTTGGATAATAGAATATAGAGTCATGTGTTCTGAAGTGGAGCACGCCTTGGCTAATATAGCGTAGAATCTCTAACTCCTGGAGGGATGATGTATATATAATGGCTAGCAACGTGTAGACACAAATAACTGAAGATAGCTGAGAGGCCTATGTTCAGCAGTGGACTGCAACAGACTGATGATTATGATAACTCTGTAATATTCATAGAAAACTCACCGCCTCAGCTTTTTCCTTGATAATCTTCTTCTTGTCTTGGATTTTCTTCAGCCGATAGAACTCCTCACGCTCCAGCTCGTCCAGTTCGGAAATAATGTAAGCCAGTGTGCGCTCCAGCCGGGGGATAATCACTGAGGTTATATCAAATGTTCATATTTGTAATATTTACCTTGATGTGCAATAAGTTTAGGGTATAGTCGCTATTTAAATGAAAACCGAGGATATAGGTGTGGGAGCGACTTATTGCAGTGACACAGTAACGCATTTCGTGAACGGGCGACTGCTTCGTTACTTTTGGCCTCTAGTCGCATTGGCAACGCGCGATAGACGCGATTCAGCATCACTACTGCATTGTTATTAGCGCGGGACCCTTTTGGGCGTTATCGGATAAAAGATGCTAAATCCAGATAGATGCGATGACTAAGAGGATGAAGATACCGACCAACGATAGCATCACAACTGTATCGCTAGTGAAACGCTGCAAAACGTCGCCGTAAGGAAATTCTCTAAATGGAGGACACCTGTGTTGTATTATTGAAAATAGCAATTTAATTTATGACTATTTTTTAAATTAGCCCATGGTAACATTAGTCATATTTCGAATGATAATAAAGAATATTTTCATAATCTCACCGTGCTCAATAGCATTGACACGCCTGTTTGTGATCTTGATGACCTCGTCCAGGGTCACGAACGATGTCTGCAAAGACGCGAGCTCCACCAACAGCTTGACAGCGTTCTGGAAGTTCTTCTTCAGCTTGGCCAGTTGTTGACCACCTCGGGCCAATCCAGCCAGCTCATATGTGTCAGAACCGTCCTGGTAAGACTCGAAGATCGGCAGGGTGACACCTTGAATAGAATTGGTGATTTAAAACCAATATAGAGACTTATTGACACAAACCTTTAATCTGTTTGTTGTAAAATCTTTGAAATACTTACCTAACAGGGGAAGTGGTAGTTTTCATGAAATTGTGACCTACTAAAGCTATCGCGGCTAGTTTTGGCAACCTGATCGCTAACATACTTAACACCAAATTTAGTGAAGGTTTGGACTACAAAAATGGGCTAACTTATGGCTTAATGAAAAAAGGTATTCCCAGACCACTGTTGAAATCCTGTATGGTCCCATACCAAACCCCAGTGAAGATTAAAAAGATATGTGGCAGCCATTACATAATACACCTTAGATTTTATTTAAAACCTTGCAACTCATCAAATGTTTTTTCCCAATGTGGATACTGCTTTCTAATAAAGAGAGAAATGGCTCCACCATGTCGGTCATCTATTGGTTTCTTTGTGTACATTTGTCTGACAGAGTGTCACAACTCTTTAAAATAACCTCAGTATTTTTATAAATTACTCAATAATATGAATAGTATTACTAGAAAATCACAATAGACACTCATTGGAATACTAACCATACTTGTAGTAATCAATTTAAAATGTTTTTTACATTTTAAAAATATTCTGAGAATCCTACATTATGGCAAGTAAAAATATTGGTGTTTTCATCTGTTGATTAGGTTATGTTATTAATTTATTTATTTAGTAGAGAAAGGTAACGTATTGAGTTGTCTAAATTTGTTTAGCATATTTGGTTACAATAATGTTAGGAATTCAACAGAACCTTCAATAACATATAATTAGGAAAAATTACTCTATAAATCTCACTATTTCAATGGATAATGTTACTAAGGTTTTCTCAAAACAATAGAACATATAATATTTTACCGGCAACATTATCCTTCTTGGAGCGAATCTTGATTTGAGCTTTGGTGACATTCTGTAGCACCACCTGGTTGAAATCTCCAGTAGTGAATTTCGCTTCTGCCAGAGAGAATGCAGCCTCTTTCATCACCTCTCCCATGAGAGTTTTAGTCTGTAAATTTAAAATGCCATCTTTTAATGGTTGTACCGATATTTCCAACAAGCGTGTCCAAAAAAGATCAAAAATCTTTTAACACAAAATTGAGTATTGATAGTCCAATGAAACAGTAATAAATTGTTCTACTACATATTTTCAATAACCATTGCTCATTATTTTTAACCCATAATATATAAAAATCAAAAAAAATCCATATTGGTGGAGTTAATTAAATAGCTATGCAGAAATAATTTTGTTTAATTAAACATAAATATATTTTGTATACATTTTTACCCCAAAAAATATCAGTAAACTTGTCGTTTAGATTGGAGAAACTTTATTCATGTGTTAAAGAAATAAAAAAGATAATAAGGGAAAAAATATTTCAGTAACACACATCATGTAAACACTAGAAAAAACTTTCTCTTAATTTAAAAAAGATATCAAAAAAGATATACAGGACAATGATTTTGAGAGTTTATAGTTTATGTAACAATCACAATTAATTTTTAGATAAAGATTCATTTTCTAAAGTTGTACTTTTAGAATAGATTTTGTATGAAACATGTAAGGGGGTGATTGCTCACTGTGACTTTTTGTAGCCCTGTTATATGTAGTCATGTAATCTCCATATAAATAAAAATATGTAGTAATAATTTATCTAAAATCTGAAAATGCTTCTGAGGAGAAAAACATATGGTTAGATAATATTAATGTTCTATTAGTTAACAATATCTGGTATAAACCAGTACTATACAATAAGACACCTTACAAGGAATTTTGACTTCTTAAATTGGTTTGAATGACCCTTACTTTATACATATTTATCCACATTTTAACATATTTTCGATATGCATAAATTGTTATTAGACAAAGTATGTAATATTTTACACTTATCCAAAGCATAAAGTAAAACTATATTAACAAAAAAATTTACTATAGATTTGTAAAATTTGTTAATTCATTGAAATATAATATCCCAGGCCTTTTTTATAACATTTTAAATAAAAGTACAGGAAATTCATGCACAGAACACATAGTTACAGTAAACACATCAATACCATAGGACACAAAATAAACAGGAAGGAATGGAAGCATTACAAGGAATGATTTTTAAAAGGGTAGACAGAGCACTAAGTGCTAAGTCCACCCTTACAAACCTGACGTAATTCTTCTACATTTATCACACATTATAAAATTTACATACTTTACAGTTAATCACATATTGTGAAAAATATACTAGGGGATCCGTGATTGTATAATTTGCGTTTTAAAAAAAAAACTAATGTAAAAAAAACAATCTTACCTCGATAATTTTGCTCAGGATCATACGGAACCTCATTTGCAAAGCATCAGCCTTTTTCTTGAGTAGACCGTGTCCTTTAACTGCTCCGGCCAGGCGGCCCTTCATCAACATTTGGGCACTGAAATTCGTAATTCATTCATATGAGTCCAATTAGACAACAATCATGTCAAAGCCAAATCCTACAAAGGAACACGAACTCACCCCCGGGAAGGGAAAATCGCTAATCTGTCTTTTGAGGACATGATGAGTTATTGATTTAATAAAATATTGGCGTATTATCCTTATTCAGGACTTTTCCTCCCGACCCCAATCACCTGATGACAGAAGACAAGTGGATGATAAAACGTCGTCTATGGTTAGTCTTGTGATCTCGTTCACAAAAATAAAATACGTGCCGACTATTGGAACTGAATGATACCATATTAATTACAAGAAATCAAATTATAAAATACATTTTAAATTTCTAAGTCTGCTTTAATATATTGTATTTTACGAGTTATCTAAATTGGGCCGCATATAATAAATAAAACGCTTGCGATAGGTAGAAGTACACGCATGTCTAAATACAATACGACAGACGTTGTATAAATAATTGGAATTCCATAATCGTTTTTGCCAATAATATAGGACTCGAATTTACGTGTAGCAATAACAATATGTGGTTATCTAATTGCAAATCTGATCAACTCTAGGTACTGACAAAAGTTACCGATCAAGAAGTACTGCCATTGAGTCAGTTATTTGACAATGACACCTTATTGTCAATGTGATGACAATTGAGGAGTCTGTCATATTTTCATGGTTAATTTCATATAGAAAAATATAGCTTTTTGTTTACGTGCCAATGTTTGTATGAAACGATGAATTTTAATTCTCCAATCCTGTACTAATAATCTGGTGTATTTTATACATCCTCAATATGAGTACTGGTAATGTACATCTATGTAGAATATGTTTAGACAGTGGCGCAAAGCTCCCTTTATTTGAGAATTCTGAATCAGAGGACTGCAATATTCTTTCCAAACTTACCGTGTGTTTTAAAGAAAAGGTAAGAAAATACACTACTATCTATTCCCACCTACTACGAATAAATATATGGACTCTGTCCTCATAGTAATAACGGAACAATTAAAACTGCAAATAAATTACGTTTTGTTATTTTTTACGAGGTACATAGCACATTCAATATTTATTATCGTTTAATATTTACATTTTACCAAATAGAGTTTTTATAGAATGTTAAACTTCAACACCTTATGCAGAACAAATAAAAGATAATCAATGCAGATATAAGAATTAGTAAAACATGTATGTACATTTTAAGTGATTATAGGTTGTATAAGATGTTTCCAATATCATGCAATCTGTAAGTCTGAGAAATATGAATCACATTCCAAGGGTACTGTATGTACAAAATTCTAATGATATTAAAACTTATAATTGTTATAAACACCTCAAAGTCCTCTTGAAGCCTTGAGAGAACCTTCATTAGAAATGTGATAAAGCCGTTGACACAGTAAATTGTTATTTGCCATAATTTCATATTATTCATTTTATTTATAGTAATCATGTTAAATCATCACAATATATTATATTACTACATAATTCATAATAATTTTGCTTTATGGAGTAACTTTTTACACAAGCCTGTGACCGTCTCAACTTTCAAAATATGTAAATATTCCAATATTCTTTTTCAGATCGAAGACATTGAAGGCTATCCACGAAACATATGTAGGGACTGCTTTGACACTATAGATACCGTTTATAATTTTTTAACCAAATACAAACAGACATGCACCATTTTGGACAGTGGTCTGTTGCTTGTCAAAGATGACAATTATTACAGTGATCAAGGACGATCGGAAATTGAGATAGAAGCGAGAAATATTAAAAATGAACCAGAAAGTGACAACAATTGCTTAGACAATGACTCTGACAATCCTGAAGAATCTGTGCCGCTGTTGGAGTTAAAACTTAACAGAAGAATTAAGCGGGAGCCCACAAAGAAAGGGAGGTGTCAGAAAAAGTTAACCATAAAGTCTAAGAGTACAAAGAATGATATAGACAGAATTGCCTCATCGATATTAGAGGGAGACTTCGCTTGGATTGGTGATGTATGGTGGTAATATTGCTTCCTTTTGTACATAAGTACTATAGTTATAAATAAGTATTTATTTAATATCCACTTTATATGGGCAAACTGGTCAGACAATGGCTGTTTGGGTCTCATTACGGTTATAGTTTTGTTCCAAATTCATAACTTCTGTTTCTGTTTTCTGAAATTGCAAAAAAATATTTGTGTTTCTATTACTTATATTTGCTTCCTTTACAGTATAAAATCATCAAAGCCATCAGTTCTACCAAAAAAAGAACACAATTTGGTAAGACAAAAGGAAATAAAAATAATAAAACCCAGAGAACCGAAAACACAAAAACCACCACCTTCTAGACTATGTGATCTGTGTGGGGAGATATTCAAGGATCAAGACAAATTAAACTTGCACAAGAAAAAAGTTCATTTTAAAGCACCAATAAAATGTCCCAAATGCCCCCGTCTTTTAGTTTCTCAGTACTATTTGAACAGGCATTTGAAAAGGAGACATGAATCGGAATCAAAAAATTTTGTTTGTTCTATATGTGGAGCAAGGTTTGCCTTTAAGGGAGAGCTGTCATCTCACAACAGAAATGTGCATGACAAACATTTACAGCCCAAAAAGGTGTTTGCCTGTAAAATTTGCGACAAGACATATAAGTGTGCTAAATCAGTGATTGTTCATGAAAGATCAGTACACACAGGTAAATAATATTTTGTTCTTTTTTTTTTAGCAAAGTCAGTCATCTAACTCTGAACTTGCCAGAGCCTTTACTGCTGTTATATATTTATGTACTATTAAACACTTCTATTTAGGTCCTGTGACAGCTAGACCAAAAAATACACTTAAGTATGATAGGTATGCAGAGGGCATATATCAGGTATCGAGGGCTTATAAGTAAATAAAAATATCAAATCTTTAATCTTTTTGTTTATCTTTTAGGACATAGGCCAGCAGTTTGTGATATTTGCGGGACTAGCTTCTACCATGATGATTATCTGAAAGAGCACAGGCGGCTTCATACAGGAGAAACTCCATTCAAATGTCCAATATGTGGTCGGGGTTATGCACAGAGATGTAATATGAAAAGTCATCTACGAATACACAGAATATCAGAACTAGATGCAACAACATTAAGTAAATTAAGACCAAATTATTTAAAACTGTTAAAAGTATAGTTAAGCTTATACTAGTATTGTTGCTTCCTTGTCTGTCTAATGGCTGCAAGCATAACTGCTGATAAGAGGTCTTGAAGATTGATTCCCGAGTTGGGTACTGTTGGATTTTTCTAATTTAAATTTTCTAGTAGAAATTTCTCGTAGTTGCTCAGAGTCTAGATTTGTCTCCAGCAGATGGCAATAGACTCACCACCTACTCCATGGTGGGATTTAAACATAACTGTTGAAATGTGGAGGTGTACCACACTCCTCTGCCTACTCCTTCAGGGATTACAAACGTGATGTTACGTTTATTATTCTCCAAAATGCCACATTGTAAATTCTTCTAGGTGGTAGGTAATATAAAATATTCCGAGTTTAAGTTGGAAAATCGGTTTTATAATCGTTAAAATGTAATTCTTGTACTTCCATTAAAATACTTTGTTGATTTTTTGTTATGAATTTCGATGTATTAGCAAATAAGGTGGTTTTCCACTCCTAGATAAGAGACTACGTCAAACGCTATGCAAAGTTTCACTTTCAAAAAGGAATTGCCAAAAATGAACTTTGTGTCAGATTCAGTGACCATATCTAGCTATAGAATATTTAGGTAACTTTCATGACTACATAGGGTTCAAAGATTCAGGGTGCAATAAGTGTTATTTCTTATCAATAATAGAAGGTCCATACAAACATAAAACTGATCCATATTTTTATAATAATTGGGTACATCTATGAACTACATTTAAAATAAGATGAAAAGTTATAGCTAGTGGATGGAGAGAGAAGTGTCCTAAACCTGCGTACGTATATCCATAAAATGCTGAATATAGATAGATGAAGCACATCAGATCGGTCAGGATAGAGATGTGGGACTCGGTGCTCCCTGCGTAACGCGGGACTTTAGTGTGCATGGTAATTATAACAAAATTTAAATAATAGCTCAAAGTTCAGACAGTACAATTTAACAACATGTAGTTTTAGTCAAATTAATTATAACGTAATACGACAGCGAAATAAAGGTATCAATAAATAAACCTTTAAGTAACTTCCACCTGTGTTTATAAGTTTATGTTAAATTGTGCAGTTGTGCACATTAAATGACAGTCTTTCGAATTATTTATAATTAATTATCTGTATCTCAAAGATACATTGTCACTAATGTTGATGTTAAATTTTAGTTGTTTCAAAATGGATCTATGTAGGTAGCTATATATTTAAAAGATTTTTTTGTTAAACGAAAAATCGTAACTTTATTTTTTAAGTTCATTAATGTACGTATTTGTTTTCTCTCTCTGTTTTCTTGCAATATTGTTAAATATCTAAATTTTAAGATCTTTTTATTTCATATCATAGAAAATAAACTTTTATTTTACATATTATGTATGTAGTAAATATTACTAAACCTCTGCCCCTTCCACTTGCACTTACATGTCTAGATACAATTTCCTTCGCGAATAGACTATTTTTGGTTAATGTTTATTGATATGAAGAATCCACACAATATGCAACTTGTCAATACTTTATTAATAATACTGTTTATCTTTTACAACATCTTTCCTTACACTGTAAATATATAATCTTTATCTCTTTAAACACAAGTTTTAACTGCTGATACGAGTTATATTTACATCTCATATTGTTCATACCCTTTTTCAATTTTGTACAACCAAAAATAATCTAACAATCTTTATTTTAACTGATTATTACCAGATTACAATTCATAGTAAATAATACTCCCAGAAATTAACTACACACCTCGCTATATGACGTACAGCAATGACTGACACGTGGCAGACCACTGGTAGGCGCAGTCAGACGGCGAGAGGGGAAACGCATTCCTCATAAGTGCCAAGTTGATTTCTTTGTGTTGTATAGTCGTCGATATGTCGTTTTCCTACCATTTTTATCGTAATTCAAAAACCGACATTCCTCTACATTAACTTATCATGTGAGGAACATCCTGAGATTCCGAACATTTTATCTTATATTTCTTTAATACCTTTGTTGATAACGCCTAGAGAGCATTAAACTCCTACCCATATTCTCTTGATTGCTTGAGGCCTGCTAATTCATGATGGTTTTAAATTGAATTCAAGAAGCGGCACCGCCAGCCTCAAGTATATCGAGACATTTTTAACTAAAACCAATCTAGATTTGACTGTAGTCACATTTGAAAACGGCTATTTCCATTTCTGCTCCTTTCCAATAACCTGTAAAAGGATACATAATGATGTACATTTTTATAATTTATAAGTTATTCTATAAGGATGGAGAAGAAAAAGAAAATGGATGTAGTGATAGCCTATTAGTTTTGGATTTTGTCTCCAGTGCCAGTCAGTTTACACCGAGTTACACTTACAACTTTACAAAGTGATCTGGGGTTTTTTGAAAATAATATTGAGAAGTCTATCAGTTTGAGAAATCTATCATTTGGCCAGTGCATGGATGGAATAAGAATGAATCAACAAAAGAGTGGATAAGAGTTGGTGTGTAAAGCATATAGCCATATTTAAATAATGTCTTCTGCTAAATAATTTTGTACTAAAAGCAAATAAAATAAAAAATTACTCTTTTAGTGATGATGATATATCTCTAAAACACTTCAGTTTCTCCTCCTCGATGCTAGTGAGGTAGTTGACTTTGTTCATTTCTATTTCTTTTAGTCGTAACTCATCTCCTTTTAGTTTCAACTCAAGAGCCTTCAGCCTTAGTTCCTCACTCTTCTGCTGTGCCCGCTCTTTTTCTAATTCTAATTTTGTCCTAGTTTTAAACTCTTCAAAAGATTCTTTTCCTTTTCCTAAAATATAATGAGGTCATATGAAAACAAGTAGTCATCTTGAGGTCTAAGTTGTGTACAATATATTTATACATTATTATTGTTCTACGACTGTGGTTCTGGGAAAAATTGTGTAAAGGTGTATGCAATATACATGAAGTTATTAATCTTGCTCTATAGTTTAACTAATCTGTAGGTTTCCCTGTATTACCAATGGGTGTATCTAGGAACATAGTATAGTCAAAGGTGAGATATCATTATGTATGTTGTATGTATTGAGTATTAAAACTTCACAGTTACTTTACTATATATATATCGTAGCCTATATAGGCTTTGCATGTTGTTGCTATATATATTATAGCGCAGCGTTTATCGATAGCAATTATAGATCTTCCTAGCAACACATCTTTAATATTTTTTCAAAACCCATAGGCTGGAATCAACCAAGGTTTCACAATACCTTCAAATTTAATTTTCTTCTCAGTGTTTATTGATTCATCAAACACATCAGATTTGTCTTCATCTGAAACATTATAACAATTATGAATTAAAAATAAAGCCTCCTAAAACTAGTGGTTTTAGGTGGAAGAGTGATTAACATGGAAAAAGCACAACTGGTTTGGAAGAATAGAGATATATCACACTTCAGAAAGCTGTCTACCCTGGTAAGGACGAGAAGAAGAAGAGAAGCATACTATTATAATATATCTATGATATGATGTTTGTTACCTAAAACACTACGAGATCTCTTGTATTTTCTCTTTTTTCTTGCAAAGTGTCTTAATGCCTTGTTGTCCTCTTCTTCAGAGTCAACTTTGTCATCAATGAGATCTTCGGCTAAATAGTCTACTGAGGCATCAGTTGTATTATCAGGAGGTTCAATTTTCCCTGTCTAAAATTTAAGGATTTTTGACATAGAAAAAAAATTAGATGGCCTTTGCATGTTGTTGAGGTAGATTAAATAAAATTTAAAGTCTATATTTAAATGTTGTTTATTAAAGAAAAAGTGGATTATTGCTCATCATAATTGTTACTGATGTAAATAGTCGTATGTATAGTAGTAAGTAATGTAAATAGTAGTAGTACATAAGCAGTACATGTAGTGATGTACAGTAGAAGTACATGATTTTAAAACGTTTGGTGACAAGTTTTAACTGAACTAAATAGAATAAATGGTCCTTTCCCTGAAATCCCATTCAGGGTACATTGCAGAGGTCTTCAAAAGTAAGGACAGCTAGTCACTACTATCTACTCTTTTACACTGGTTTTGCATTTTTTGCTACACTTTTTCGCAAAAAGATATTTCAGTAAGTAAAGTTACCATTTCAATACTGCATAATATACTTGTAGCATTATCAGTCAGTGGGTACCCAATAATTTTCAATAGTCGCAGTTCAAGGGTTGTCAGTATTGGAGTTTGTGGGTTGAATTCATAACTTTTTTTCTTAAACAATATGTCCGCTTTCTTCTTTGTTTTGTTCTTCCAATCTGCCCACATCTGTAACACATAATGGGAAAGGTAAATGTAATGTCACACCTGTAGTCCCTGAAGTGGTGGGCATAAGAGTGTAGTACATTCTCACATTTCACCACTTACATTTATGTCCCATGGAATAGGTGCCGGGTTTATTGCTGTACACCGGGTAGCATCTCAATTCTTAGTTTCGGTAATTAGAGTCTTAACGATTAAAAACAATATTTATTATCATACCATATTACCAATTTCATAATAACAAATGTCACAAACTCCAAATTGCAGAAAATTGTTTTGAGTAGTCTTTAACATTACTACAATTAACATCATGACTATTTTAGAATGATTTCTGAGTCTTTTAGCAGTAGAATCTTATCAGGTAGGTAGGGATGTACAGGTATTCTGTTTTAATAAAAGCAGAACTTGCTTACTTATTGGGTCCTCCAATGGTATATTACAGACTTCAAGCAATTCATGTAACATAAGTGAAATTGATTTAAATATCCCTGGGACACAGTGATTAAGTTTCTTGCTATTTGGCTAGATAATTTAATATAGACTTGACTGCATAGCTAATCGAGCGGTTGCAAGCGTGACTGCCGATCGAGAGATCTTGGGTTCAAATCCCGGGTCCGGTGCTATTGGATTTTTCTAATTTCTATTTGTGACTCGGTGTCTCAAATTGTGCCCGGTGTATGACAATAGGCCTACCACCTATTTCATGGTACTTAAACGTCTGGTGAAACGTGAGAGTGTAGTACACTTCTTTGCCTACCCCTTCGGCGATTACAGGCGTGATGTTACGTTGTACATTTAATTTACTTTTGCTTTATCTATAGTAAAGATCTACTACTACACAATATAAAAAACAATCTTACTTTGCACCACTTGTAAGCATTTTTGCACACTCCTCCCTCAACAGAATTCAGCTGCACAGCAATTCGTTTCCAAAAGTTCTGTCTCGTAATATTCGCATAGTTTACATTGCCGTTTTCTAACACACCGTCCTCACTCAGTAAATCTAAGAGTAACGTCATCTGCGGTGGTATCACTCTGGTCATTTTTCTGTATCTGATTAAAACATAGGCGCAATAAATAATATCTGACAACGAACTCTGATGTATGGAACAAATTGTAAGGTCATAATAATTAATTTTACAACTCCCGTAGGTCCCGTTTATACAACTTTTTACATGATTTTTATTTTATTTTTAGTTAAGGCTAGGAAGACGGTCAGTAACTGGATTTGCTGCATTTTTATGCACATCAGCACAATCTCTATGGTGCTTAATAGTTAATTTACTCTGTTCATTCAAGTGTTTGTTTATTATTTGGCTGTCAACTCAGCCACTAATTTCTGACACTGGAACACTGATGACTGTCACAATAATAATGTTCTAGTGACCATGACATCTGTGGGTTAATAAGAAAAAACCAGACGTAAGCTCATATAATATAATGCCTAATAGAACCGTTAAAATTTTGTTTATGAAAACAACCAGTCGTATTTATTAACACATCAATCTATTCAAAATTATCGTTCTGCTTGCATTTTTCTTTCTTCCGTTAATAAGTATTACTATTTAAAAGCTAATAAGTATTACATTTATCAGCTAATAAGCTTTAAAAATTGGGTGGAATCATCTGTATATTTGAACATATTTAATTCCTATTTTGTTCCTTTTTATTTCTTTTTGAAATAATTAAATATTTTTTTATATAGACAGATTTAAAATTTCTATTCGGCTTTAAATATGCAATAAAGTTGACGCTTAGAACTAACGGATTTTAGTCAATTCCTCCCTTTATATTGCAGTTAGCTTTTAATTACTAAAGCTTGTAAAAATCTTCATTTTTATATACATGTACATTTTTTTTAATATTTACATTTTAGTGTTTATCTTCGGTTTGGAGGATAGAGGTAACGAGGACCGTCTCTATGTATGAAAAAGTAGGTATAAATCAAAACACGTACAACACGGGTGGCGCTGCGATATCATAGGATACATTTTTAAGAAAGCGCCACACATTATGTAGTTAGAGCAAGATAGAGAAATGAGCTCACTCACTATACAATAGCTAAATTCATATTGTAGTTTTTCATACGCCAGCACTAGACTGGTACGTACTAAATACTCTATTTTCAGCGCACCGCTGAATACTTTCTCAAGTTCCCCTCCATATCAGGCAGTCCTCCTTACCTCTACCCTCCATATTGTTGGGGATGAAACGTAAGCTTCGAAAAGCCGCACCACAATATGACTTCATTATACGAGTACCTACATGGAAAATGTAATATACAATGGTTGGGGGTGTTTAGAGACAAAAATAAGATTCAGACTGTTGTTGAACTCTTTTCAATGCAATCGTTAAATGTGTAAAGAGTTTGGATCTAGCCGAAAAGTTAAACTGATTCCTATTTTTGTACAGAATGTATATACTTCAACTGAAACTGAAACAGGCAAATTAATATTCATATAGCAAATTAGGAGTTTTGGAACATTATTGGAGGCTTGTTTACAGAATGAATTGTTCCAAAAAGACGCACCTAACAAAGTATACGAAGTTCTAGCTCCGTCAACAATGGACGTTCATGGACGTTATTAATGCGAAACCAATGGATAGCAGAACTTGTGCAATAAACGTGAGCCTTTTAGAATTAGAAGTAGCCGATAAATAGTGTGACAGCAGTGATCTTAAACAGATTGTTGATGATGACAATTTTTACCCTGTCAGCAAAAAAGATTAATTTCAATGGACATTTTCTGAATAATACAGCATTTGACATCTGAATTACAAATAAATAGAAGCACTTCGCCGTATAAAAATCTGAGGTAGTATATAAGAACCACATCTAGAATCCTTTTTTTCGCATCTCAAATATATCGGTGTGGAGTCTTATTTATTACGTGAATGGGAATAATTTCTGACGAATATTATTTAAAACCAGTCAGCCAGCCAGCTCAGTCGAACCTCATCATTATGAATAAAAGTCATAATCAATACAACCTTTCAATGGCATTGTATATTTTCTGTCAAATATTTTCTCATCTTACACGTACATAGGTAAGTACGGATCCCGTTAGGAGGCTACAGTAGGAAACACACCTCATGGTAGCTGCTACTTCTCTATACCGGAATCTGATAAAACTTCATCAGTTGTAAGAGTCTTTATTATTTTAATTTATAACAGCAGTTTTGTTCCGATTTAAAGAGTACTTAATATATGTATTAAAAACAAATTCTTGGAGTGACCTATAACTAGAATAAGTTAGGCACATTTTTAACGTTAAATGTCATTTGCTATAAATGTAAAGAAAAACATAGCAAGTAAAATTACGACGTAAAAAAACTCCACATTTTGGCAGTAATTCCTGATGATTTATGTAGACACTAAATTCCTGTATAATGTTCGATAAAATGTTAAGCCGGCCAACTCCCATATTATCAATGTAGACTTATGGCCTTAAACTTTCTTATTATGAAAGGATTTCTGTTTGTCAATAGAACAATAAAAGATTTAAATCAGATGTTACTAAATGAATAACTAGGACCACAAAATAGACAAACATAATGAAATAGGTTGACATATGAAAGCCATAAAGTTAAGAATCAAATAATTAAATTGTTTCCTGCTAGGAGTGCACTAAAGTGTGTCATTATTATTTTAAAAATTGCTGTACTAAGTCTTAGTTATAATAACGCAGCACCGATTATTATACCAATGTTTAACGCGTTTGTTCAGCGATGAAGCAGTATCTTTACCGCAGTGTGGGGAGCGTACGCACTAGACGGAAGAAAACATTCAGTGCATAGACCGTCGCGCGTTCCGCTACACGCAATAACGTCGCCGTTTACAACACGTTCCCGCCAAAACGACATTATTGTTTAAGAACGAAAATTATAAATTCTGTGCGCGCGTTAAATTCATAAATGAGAAACGTTAAAACGTATTGTTATAGATTCATATTACATTGTTATTTGTGTGAAAAATCTATGTAAGGTGAGTTTACCGAAAAAATATATAGAAATACAACACGTCCTTTTTGTAAACCATGTCAAAAAAATTTGAAAAATTAAATTTCACTTCGCAGTTTCATACATTAAAAATTATGAGCAGCTTCAAAATATATCCTTTGTTTCAATAAATTATTTATTACTTAAAATAATAAATAAAGTACCTGAATATTTTAATTATTTGCTATTATTATTACATAAGAAATTAGTGTTTAGGGCAAACTTACGGTGTGCCACCATAAAATTTTAAGTCCGTCAATTACTTTTGCTTACTTATTGCATAATGCACAAGATAAGACATTATTAACATTCACATTTTTTATAAAATAAAATATAGCAAGCATATTTTATATATCCCGTCTAACGCAAGTAAGATAAAAAACTTGCTACGTAGGTTCGTTATTCACTAGTTAATATTTTACAACACCGGTTTTATTTTATAATTGCCATACCAGCAATCCCACACTTGGTATCTGCGGGATCGTTCTGGTTTCCGGGATCAGGTAATTTACGTATAGTGCGGTCATTCTTATATACTGTTTTACAATTTACTAATTTTTATGAATACATGCAATTAATATTATATTTATATTTTTCGCTAATTGTTAACATCATGCCTGTATTTCTCTGAAGTGGTAGGCAGTGGAGTTTAGTAGACACCGACGTATCACATGTTGATAATCGGCCCAACATGGAATAGGTGTTGAGCCAATTGGCATACACTGACCATTAATCCAAACTCCAAGCTACTAATAAGAATTTCACCCTACAATTATGTAAATGTACTATACTTTGCCCGCCTGGAAATCAAAACCAGGATATCTTGGTCATAACTAGCGCTCGCAACTACTTGACCAGCGAGGCAGTTTTAGCTATAATCTTAGTATTAAAAGGCAAGAATTATCTCGTCGGGATCTTCCTCGCCGAGCTCAGCTTACTGCAATCAACTGTATTGATAAGTATCACTAATTACAATAATTACGATTACATGTTTATGGAGTTCTAATTGATAGTTTAACCTTACGTTGCTTTTCTAAAACATCTAAATTGAAAATTCAATGGTGTAATCTATCGGTGTGTATATTCTGTAAGGGATCTGGCGTAGTAGTATAATCAGAGTATTTATAGAAAGCCCTGCTTATATCTATTTCCAGTGAAATTAACACATAAACGTACGATTTGGTTGTGCTATTAAGTTCATAATTACAAAAAATATTTGTTACACGTCTTATAAAATAAGCACGTGCTTACAGTGTATATTCCAAAATATTTACTACATACATATGTTCAGTGCTAAATGCTAACTTAGCGTAAAAACTTTTTAATTTTTGTTCTCTCTCACGTGTGACGCATCGACGACTTGCATCAAAAACAAAAAGTGTAGAAGTTACTACCGAATAAATATATTTTTGTGTTATCTACGCTATGTTCATTGACCACAGTGCTTGACGGTCAGTAAGATGATGGATTTGTTTTTACAAGCCGCGTGGCTGCGGAACATGGTGTCCTATTCGACACGCACCTGCATTACGTGTCGCGGTGGATTATACCAGTTGAATTCCTATTGCCGATATTCCAAGTTTTATAACAATGCTATAACGTTGTTACAACGTATCTTGCCATTAGTAAGTAGAAATATAAAAAAATATAATTATTAAACTGTCTCAGTAGTTTTCTTTCAGATGTGAGTGAACGTTTTTATAGGTAATGAATATCAAATGCAGTACATTACTCAACCAAAATCTGAACAAGAGAAATGTCCTTAGCACGCGTTAGCCAGATTTTAAGAAAATTAATAGAGTATTTTTTTCAATCGTTAAACTTTAAAATTGTTAATGGTCCAATAGGTATATTTTAATTATTTATTTTTTGGACCATACTTTGTGACACCTTATAATAATTTAGTATCAAATGGCCAACTTTATACTTTGTAGAATTATCATTTTCTTATAATTATACTTTATGTAATATTATTTTATCATCACGCCAGGTCCTTCACTTAATGTGGACACCCTTAAAGGATAAATAATACGAAATAACTTGCACTAAAGTTAAATATTGTAATTTAAAAGCCATAGCCATCTAGCCGGCCAGTGCGATACTTAACGCGCGACCGGCTCAGCCGTTCCGTTCCGCCAGCGAGCGTAATGGTTCATCGTTTGTTATTCACAAACTGAGCAGGAAACGCGCGAACATCTTGATGGCCGCCTTTAGGTACAGGTGAAGCTAATTTTAAATCAAATACCACAGCTTAACACCCAGTAACGGTCAGTAATGGTCGAAACTCGAGTGTAACTCGTTAAGATTTCAAATTTGGAACGTTACTGAATTTCTGGTTTGAAAGAGTATGCCTCTTTAGATATGTTCTGTGTTACTGTTTAGTCATCATGTTTTGTGTCGTTACACAGTAATACAATAAAGTATTTGTAACACAATTAATACATACATTTCAGCTTTGCGTAGGTAGATACTCCTTGATAAATAATAGTTAATATTAATTGACCAATTTGTAACAAAATTTTATATGCAGTTGAAGAAGAATTACACTTGCATCACACGTGCCTATCGAGATAGCAGCTATGTGCATCGCATACTATTTAACATAGTCAGAAGCGTCCAAAACCGGTGTGTGTGTACGAAGAGAATGATGAATGTAGAAGCACGTCACGTCTGTAAGGAGGTTAGGCACTACAGTGTCTGCTTACCAAATTCCGTGAAGTACCTGGCGTGTCGACATGAAAAAATGTTACTAAAAATTTTTTGAATTTATTTCTGCCCGAGACAAATCGACAAAATAACATTATGACACGTGACTTGACTAAATATATTTTAATTAAATGTGTTATGTTACTCATAATCGTCGTCATTATCAGTCCGTGTCAGTCCTTTATTATTAATACACAGTTACTGATATTAGAAATATAAAATACTTACATGTAGCAGAAGCATATCAGGTCTAGGGTAGATATTTGGCACTCGAAGGTTTTTGCGTATTAAAGCATCCGACTAAAACCAATAATAATCCACTACTTTTACACACGAGATCAGTTTTTTTGGAACGTTTTGTAACCTACATTGGAATTTTTACGTAGACGCTCATTTCGAAAAAAAATCAAATACAGATTCATAATGATAAACTCATAATAACATACCTATCTAACGAAAACCATTTCGTTTCACTCCAACACAATAAAATAGAAATTTTTGGAAGTTTGTCGTTAAAAAAGTAATTTGCGGTTTGGGCGATAGCTTAAGTAAAAGTGTTCTAGATTTGGCCTGGTCATGCATTAGAGGTCACTCTTATTCAGATATTTCGTGTATACTAAGAAAAAAAACATGGATAATACATTGCTTAATTTTTATCATAATTAAATAAGAACGTAATTGAAACGCTTCTTTTTAAGTATTGACATAAAATATTAATTAGGTAATTCTTTTATTTTTAATATTTAAAAAAGAAATTTGTCTAAATATATGTAGATATATTAAAATCCACAGAAAATTGTTATTTTTTTTTAAATAAACTTTAAGCAAATACTCATAACGATAAAGACTGATTAACCTTGTAGACCAAAATAACAAGATGTTAATTGGAGCAACTTGGTCGAATATGTGGTAACATGAAGAGGCTTGCAAAATTTCCGCCGGCCAGTCCTTGCTCCATTGTACTGGCTAAGCGTTCTTCGATTATCTTTACCATTGTAACATCACCGCAGAGTTACTACAGCGTTCTATAGCGTTAAATACCTGACAGTCAGCTGACACTTAAAAAAAGAGTAAAGCATAATTATATTTACTAGTGACCCAGTAGCGATCGAAATTCGATCGTAAATCATAAAAAAATCAATTTGAGTTGACACATAGATAAATATTTCCTCTGCGCTACTTATTGACAACAATTATTATTGACGTCTTGACGTCCCAAGTCTGACATTGGCAATGGGAACGTAAATAATAAATGGTTTATATAATTCAATTTAAATATTTGGCACTTATCCTCTCATGTATGTGGTTAAAGTCTGACAACTGATTAGTTTTATTTGACTGTAGTGTCACAAAATGTCAAGCATATATATCTACTCTTTCGTATGGTCAAAGTCTGGTCATATTGATAATAGAATAATATTGTTTGTCTTTAATATTGAATGTATGAGTAATATGTATACCTTAAATCTATAATAACTTTAAGTTGGGAAAATAAAAATTTATGAAACTTTGCATGTTTAATAAGACAACCATTCCTCTTATTTATACTGTAGTGTTTTATTTGTATATATATAAAAGTTTCTTTGA
>DWME01001258.1:0-25867 GCA_018244795.1 Parelbella ahira ahira
CGAGTCTAAATCGCCGGCTAGCATTAGGACCACCTACAGAGATGAAGAGTTCTTTTTTAATCAGACTGTATGTATTTTATTAAATAGCTCACTTTTAACATTGTTTACAAAAATTGTTTACAAACATTGTTTACAAAAATGTTCATAGTACTCTGTAGAGAAAAATTAAATAAGAAAGCCAAATAATTACTAGTAACTGTTTAATCATATTCATATGTTACTTAAATTTTTAATGTTTCAGTATGCACTTTTTATGAGTCCCTTCTTTTGCTAATAACCATATTTACCTAAGTTTAATTTATGGTGTTTTTAGGATAATAATTATTATGTTGGCTAAAGCAGTGAGCAGACAGACCTGGACGAACGGAATGGCCCGCACGCCGGGCAGCGCGCGCAGCGTGGGCAGCGCGTCGAGCGCCGCCGACAGCAGCGACAGCCGCAGCGCGTGCAGCTTGCGCGTCTCGCTCTCCGCCTCCGTGCCGCGCGACGTCGACGGCACCGGCTGGCTCGATGTTCCTGCTGGTGTATCATATTGCTATTTATTAAACATGCAATATTGTATAACTACAGTAAAAGAACTTCCATATCCGTGTATGCAGTGGACACCATGAGTTCATTTCTGTGAAATACAATGCAATATTACTTGTTACAACGCTTTATTCCTAAATACCAAAATCAAAATTATTTCGCGTTAACAGCATCCTTCGTTTATGACATTCAAATACTTCATAAAAATATTATAGCACAGTTACAAATTTAATTGCAATATATAAAAATATAATACCCGAGGAATACTGTCATTATAATATGTATAAGCATACAAAAACAAACTACATAGAATACTAGCCTGCCATACCAGCAGGCGCGGCCATGGAAGAGGAAGCGGGCATCGTCCCCGCGGTGGGAACGGCCACCATATCGCCTAGAACAACGCAACCGATGTCACTAAATACTACCTTACAATCGGATATAATATACATATAAATATATAATAGACTATGTGTTACAATTTACGCTACGTAACACGCATAAATATATTAACAACCTGCGTGCATTTGCGCCTTCTAACTACGAGTGTTTTATCCATGCACATGCTTGGTTAATTCACCTCTAATTGGTTCCATTATACATATAATAATTTGTGTTGTGTATGTTTTTAATAAGAAGCGGACGATACGATCAGCAGAACATAATAAATATACTGATTAATATTAATTTTTGCATACGATTAAAAGTCGATAACCACGTTTATAGACTGACATGAGTAATCAATTCGAAAAAAGAACTAGAGCGGCTGTGTAAAGTAAAATCTGATCAATTCTGATTAATTACAGTTTTCTTGTGTTATTATAAATTGTGGTATTATAATCAGTTAACCTACGGGCACGAAAGGTACGCGCACGCGATATGACACCTAACATTCTTTGTTGCATCTTTGACTAACTAATAATTATTTTCATCAATTACGTGTGACATGAATACAAATTAATCTTTCTACTTATAATAGGCGCTACAACAGAGCCCTTACAACACCTGAGTAGTTGTGAATGTGTTGCCAGCTCTAAGATTTTTATGACAGACTCAATGAAATATCACACTAGGAAACCCTGAAATGAATCTCTTTTCTTAAGTTTGTACATTTATAATGAAAATACGAGCGTGTGAACCAGACCGCTGAAGACTGCCGTCTCATGCTAATATGAAGCTTTATTACACGACATGTGGTGCAAAGAAAGAATGCCAACGTCTCTAATGAAAATATTGAGAAAAACAGTCATTCGTATAGATACAGTAAAACGTTAAGAAATGACTAATATTTACGGAGATAAAGAAATAACCTGTAATTATCCCCGGACTAAGACTTTTGACCATATGATACTAGAATCGTGGATTATCAGAAGTGCTTTATTCGGTACGGTGTCAAAAGAACTAGGCTGATATTATATGATGTCAACCCACAAATGTAAGAGTAAACCATACAGGTTTAACTTGTGCTTAGCAAATTTGTATGTCGTGTGAGACCAACGCCCAACAGCTTAAAATTTGTTTTATTCGCAAAGAATAATAAATAAAATAAGCTTGATAGTAAATAAGTATCGTTACCATAAGCGCTGGAGCGGCCGGAGACGCCGCCTATGCTGTCAGCGCCGGAGCCGCCGCTTTCGGAGCCGGCCGAGCCCGGCGCCTCCGCGGGCGACGTGCGCAGCGTGCTGCCGTCCGTCGCCGCCGTGCTGCCCTCATCGTCCGATCTGTTAAAACACGCTTTTTATTGTCAAGTTCAAGTACTGGAGACGTGAAATACTTTGCTAGTAGTGCTATATAAACTGATTTTCTTTACTGACTAATGAATATTATTCTTAACTCCCCTATTTGAATTTTTTGTTAACTCTTCAGACTACTAGGTCCGTCTGCAAGATGTGCACAAGTTTAGTATATATATTGAGTATATAATAATGCGCGCGTACCCGGGCGGCGAGGCGGCGGGGTCGCTGAAGCCGGGCGCGGGCGGCGGCGGCGCGGAGGGCGCGGGCGCGGGCGGCGCGCGGCGCGGCTGCTCCTGCAGCGACAGCGCGATGGCCAGCTCCACCATCGTCTCGTCGTCCGCGTCCGGCGGGATCAGCAGCGCTTCCAGACCTGATACGAACATTCACTTTAATCATGGCATATTGAAGCTTATAGATTATTTAATAAATTATGGGCAACACAAAAAGCTCTGACCTTTGTTACTTAATATAGATGCAAGACTACTTTTATACATATCGAAAAATGTCATATCTCATCTACTGTCGATAAAATCGTTATACAGAATTTCCGAATAATAGATGGTTTAAAGCGTCTTACCGCCATCATTAGCGAGCAACACCATTGGTTCAAGTGAGTCATCAACATCCATAAACTGATTTTCTTGTTGTTCATCACGATTACCACTTAGCTCGGATTCTGATACTACAGCTTCTGTAATGGAGCTTGTTGGTTGTGCAGTTGTAGCGGATGAGACCGCGCCTATTGAAGAAAATCAACAATATAGTTTCATTTCTATATTGTATAATATGTGATTTCGTAAAGAATCATTAATCGTCATTACCGGGTGTGTTTGGTGGTGAAGGTATGTAGACTCGACGCCTCTTGACTCGGGGACGTAAAACCCTCATAAGCGCGGCTTTAGCACCGAAGCTTATGCTCTGGTCTTCAGCCAATAGCAAAGAAAGGTATATTTGATTTCCAAAATCGATCTGCAAAGAAAAAAACCTTAAAATATCTTTATCCAATATTGCTTTACTATTATTTACAGGGAACAGTTATATTACTAATTAATTCCTCATAAATATTGTAATTAACAGTTGTAAGAAATAGATACCAAGACCATTATATACGTCATTTACAAATAGTTAAAATTTGGAATCCAATCGGGAATTGGATACTTACGCAATCAGTATCAGCGTGCAACTGAAAGGCGTGTATGGTATCGGCTAGAGCGTGTAAGGTGTGTTCAGCATGTCGTAGCCCGTAGGACAGGATTCCGGGCGGGCCGGCCGAGCTGCGGCACGCGGCCAGGCGCCACAGCACGCTAGTGAGCAGAGCGCACACGTGCGCCTCTTGTCCTTCACCCTCTTCTTCAAACGGGCCCTTCCACAAGACTGACCAGTCGCCTATAGTATGATTTAGGCAATAGTGTAATAAAATTCTATTCCTTAATGGTTTCAGGAATTTTTAACACTGGACGATGGGGACTGTGTGCGTAGCATGAAAATTATATAATTTATGTAAGAAGTTACCGATATGAACATAAACTAGGAAAAACGGTAAAGCCATATACCCTATAATGACAATATTATCAGTTATGTTTGTTTTTCCGGGATGTATGCCTGGAACTTGGGGACCGTAAAACGTAACGCTACACGAGCTAACCATTCTCGGGGCGCTTCGGCGTGGGCGCGCTGAACTTGACGAGGTGGTGCGGGCGCGCCACGGCCACGCCGCGCGCCAGCAGCACGAGCCGGAAGTACGCCTCGGGGTCTATGTTGCGCGCGTCTGCCGTGTCGCGCAGCTCGCGCAGCGACGCGCACACGTAGCGCAGGATCGCCTGGTCCTGCCGGAGTTACAACATGTCACATATACAACATACAACACTTATATGTAGAATCTAAATTATCAGTATTTGCCAAACATGAAACACATCGAGACATCTACAACCCATTTATTCTACGTCGTTCTCGATTCTTATAACGTCAAAGTACCATCAAGGTTCATAATCGAAACTCAAAAAGTTTTGTATTATTCAGAAATTTCACCATTAACATGAATATATCTAACCTTGAACTGATGATATTGGCTCTGGTGTATGGCCCGCAGCAGGCACTGAGCGCGCGCGTGCAAGTAGGCGCTGGCGGGCGCGCACAGCAGCTTGCGCGCCGCATCCGAGCCCGCCTCGGCGCCCGCGGTGGCGCCGGCGGCGGCCGGCGTGCCGGCGCCCAGCTCCAACGTCTCTAGCGCCGCGCACGCCAAGCGCTCCAGTAAGCTTGGCTTCCAGGCACCGCTGTTATTTTCAGACTCCTAAGGACCAGAAAAGGAATATATTTAACACAAATATCCAATAATAAATTAAAATTTTATTTGTGTATAAAAATATTCATACCTGTGTAACCTTGCTTGAAGATGGACAAGCGGATGGGTCTTCATTCTCCTCTGGCCAACCGAATTGCTCCTTGTTTTTGCCATATACCTGTTGTAAAAAATACAAATATGAGAAAACATCTTTATAATATGTTACATTACTCTTACAATCCGTGAAGTTAAAGTAAAAAAAAAGTACATGTTTATATTTAGAAGTAATCACTAATCTTGTATATTTAAATATACCAAAAAATATTTATTTTAATATTTTTTAAACTTACTTTAACTGAGTCAACCATTGTGACGCCATCCGGGTCTTGAGACGGTCCAAAGTTGATAAGAAGTTTTTTATCGGACTGCAAAGATTCCTCCCGCGTAAGTGGAATGTCAAACCATCGGTTGCGTACCACTATTGTAGCAATAGATCTTCCGTAAACCTACAAATATACCATATTAATGGAACGACGTAAAGAATATTCAGACATTATAAAAAGAACTAATGTTCCATGATTACTGTATTAAATACCTCAACATAAGATGGAGTTCTAGCAACGTCTTGACTTCCCAGTAGCACGCGTATTCCGCAGATCACCATGTTAGGATCGGAATTCATTACTTCCACCGTAAAGCCGCTCATTTTCGTCGATACTACATACAATCCAGTGGTGTTCAATCTGTGCTTGATTTGTCCCGTGTTGTATACTTGTAACAAGTCGTTTCCGCCAAACTCGATGTCGGTCATCGAAACACAGTGTTCGAAGAAGTCAATCGGGAATTGTGGTGCCCCATTTGCACTAGATTTGGTGACAGTCTAGAATGGAAGGAAAATGTTATGCGATTAAGCGTTAAAAGAACTAATCGACTATCGACAATGAAAATGAACTCGCTAACATTAATAATACAGCAAAAAAATATCCAACATTGGACAGGAGTTGGCAGATGATGAATAATGAATGTAAATCAGGAAAAAATGACGTAATACACAAGATGCAAGCGAGGAGTGTACCTGCTGCTTGGCGCGCGCGGCGTGGTGCGCGGCGGCGCGCGCGCGGCGCCGCGGCGCGTGCACGGGCTGCACGGCGGCCGACAGCCAGTAGCCCGTGCGCTCGCCGCCCGCCGCGTACATGCGCAGCGACCCGTCCTCGCACAGCAGGATCAGCGTGCTCTTCTGCTCGCCGCCGCCGCCGCACCAGTGCCGCACGGCCACCATATCCGTTATCTTCGCCTTCGACGGCGTCACCTGCGTGCCAACCGTTCGTGTACCTCGACTGTCTCATCCGTCTTCATAACAATATTTTACTCTACACTTTTCACTTTATATTTATTCTATTCTAACTAGATACAGATATATTGTGTCAATTGTCTTTATCAAGTTGCATTACCTTTTAAAAAATTATAAACTAACGCGTTTTGAAACCATTTCTACTACCTGAATACTTACTACACAAACTACTTAGGAACAAAAATATATTTACCGACGCTTTTACCTTAAGCTCTTGAATATAAATGTTTGTCGGAGTCAACATAAGCACTACAGGGTTGTTTGAAGCTTGCATTACAGCAGTTACTAGACCGGGGTGTCCAGCGACCTCTGCCCACTGGCATAGAGATTGTGCGCTGCCTTGTTTTCCGCGTCCGCCTTCCTTTTGACTTGTTGTTGTAGACACTGTTATCATTGCTGTGCCTAAACAAAATAACAATTGTTTATAACATATATTATGGATATTCATCATATTGTAAAATTTCACTACATTTTGCTTTAAAATAATGCATAAACTTATAGCAATTATTAAATTAGTGTCTAATATTTGCTTAAAATGAAGATTTATAGAACACTATGAATGTTGCCTAGTCGAGAAAAAATGCAAAAAGAGCTTTGAAATTTATATCGGCTGTATTAATTAGAGCATCTTACCTTGTACACTTTCCTCGACAGTGTTCAACGGCGCAAGGAAGCTCTTTCCTTGAGCATACGAGAAGAACAACATTTTGAGTGTATGTGAATAATAGATAGACACTCCTCCGCCTCCGACAAGTCCAGCTACGTCCTAGAATATAACAATAAACATTACAATACTTATAATTTAGAATCTGTGATAACTTTGATAACAATTTCTCTGTCACGATAGCGACTTCATAAGTTATATTCAGAATATATAGAACAATGGGGAGGTTAAAATAGTAATAAATTTGCCTAAGTAATACTTGAACGGCCCCGTACGTTAGGAGAAAAAATTATCAGTAAGAACAACTTTTATTATATGCCCTTCCTAAACTGAAACTCACTGCCCCCGGAGCCCCATAAAGCCCCTTTAAATCGAAACTCATACCTGTATTTCAGGGTGTAACACTTCAAGTGTGTTAGTGACGTAGAAGGTGCCGAGTGACGCCCGCGACTCCTCGCTCATGGGCTGCCAGTAGATGTGCCCGGCCGAGCCCATGCACAGCATATGCATCACGCCCTCCTGGTTTACAAACGTTACGTCGCGCACCTGCAGCAAGAAGTAACATAAATTAAACTTTTAAGATTAAATATACATATAAATTTTGTAAGTAAAGAACATTGTAGTTATATAACGTTAAGGATGCGTTAATTGCTATAAAATTTAAAAATATTTAAGAAGTATTGTTCAGTATACACCTATATCGTCCAGTTTTTTTACATTAGTAATAGCTATTAATAAAGGAATGATGTCATTTTAAAGACCGGTAAAGATTTTATTTATGATTCCATAAAATCGCTTTTGTTAAACGCATATAATACAACGTTGGTAATAAAGTTCTATAGTTAGAAAACCTGGACATCCATCCAAATGAAACAAAGAAACAGAGAACTTAAACTTCTTTCCAAACATAAAATTCGAATACAATAGAAAAATCAACGATAATGAATAGACGTTTTGAAAAAGTCCAAAAGTTTTTGTACAAGCGATTTGTTTCCGAAATGAAACAAATTAAAAATAAATGATTGAGCTATGTTTTTTATCACTATCACTAATTTATTGGTTAACTAAATCTTACCTTGCCACTTGGTACAAGGAAGTGATGCATGGGATTGCTAAGATCCTTGCTAAGATCGAAAATCTTGACGAAGTCAGAGGTCACGAGGGCGAGCTGAGTCTGGGAGCCCGGCAGCCAAATGGCCTTGATCACATAGTTGTTTGCTTCCAATCCAGTGTTCAGTACGAAGTGATCAGCTACTGCCCCTGTCAGCACAAATGCATTAACATTATAAACATTGCATAACACTATAAAGTTAGGAAATTGAGCAAAATGCTATGTAATTTCCATTACATACAAACTTGATTACAAGCAAGTATTTATAGTTTTTGACATTAGCCTATTGATATTAAATCACAATACAAGAAAAAAAAAACAAAAATACACATTTCGATATCAGAATGTTTAAGAAACATACCACCACTATTGAAAGTCAGAACGTGGCATTCCTTAAGGCCGCACACAGCGAGTAAGTCTTCGTTCCACGGATTGCCACTAAGGCTGAGCACGGTGAACGGTATGGGCGCAGATGACAGACGCGTGAGTGTCAACTTGTGTTTTGATGAATCTGCTTGCTTGAGAAGAGCTGATAACTGCAGGACTGTGATCTTTCCTGTTAAATCAATTTTATTTTTAAGTCACCTGTTGTTCTCAACTTCTTCATTCATGAGTGTACAAACAACGCATCATGCTAAGTATTAGTGGTTTATGTTTAATATCGAATTACTGTAAACAGTATTTTATACAAAACTAGCCTGCACGTTGCCTATATCAATCAACTACTCATAGGTATTATTTTTGTCAGTGTCAGCCGAAACGTCAATCTGTAAGTACATATGTACTACATAACAAAAATCACGTTAAAGTCCTGCTACTCTCGATTCGCATAATACTTGTTTATTTATTATATGTATGTTTATCTGTTACCCAGTATCCATAATTCAAGTCTTATAAGAGTGTCTTTGTGTGAAAAGTACTATTAATATTTCCTATTTTTTTTAAATGTGGAAAAAATAGCAGTCTTATTTTTTATTAATTTTCTTATATAAAAACCTTGTCCTGACAATAAGGAACACATAAAAAAAGAATCATCCAATTTGGTGCAGTCTTTCTGAAGTTATGCGCGTACATACATTTTGGCGATTCATTTTTATTTATATAGATGCTGTGTGTGTTAAATATTAAAAAAAACAGATCAGAAAAGTTAAGACCAGTGTCTGAAAAATCGTCTATGTTAAAGAAAGATTTTTATATAGTTAAACCCGTTATAGTTAATGTATAAATATCTCTGATTTTTAGGGATATAGTAATATAATCGTTTTAACCTTTTTCGTGCGAAACTGCGAGATGCTGTCGACGGCCTTGCGGCGACGCGAGGCAGCACATGGCGACGCGCCGCAACTTGTGAGCTGATATCAGCTGTCGGATCGTTTGCCCGTTTTCTCCAGTGTACGACATGCGCACGTTTTCAAAGGCGCCTTCTTGCGAGCCTATAAAAAAAAGCGTCCTCAACAGTACCTACCGATGTAACTTTACATGTCTATTCATAAAACGAAGGGATCAGTGGATCTTATTAGAGGGAAAGTAGCTATTAATTTACCTAGAGTGGGCAGCATGAGCGAGTCGGTGTGCGTGAATTTCTTCTCGCCGAGGTGCAGCTGCGCGAGCGCGCGCTGCGCGCGGCCGTGCGCGCCGACGGCGGCGCCGCGCTCGCAGGCGGCGCGCACGGGGCCCGCCAGCGCGCCCAGCAGCCGCCGCACGCGCTCCAGGCACGTGTTCCAGCCGCAGTACGTCCACAAGTACGATCGGATACCTAACAAACGACGTGGATTTATTAAGGTTGTGGCGTCCCAAAAACAGTTTTCACGCACAGAAAAAGAAATACGACATCACAGCGTCAAACGTGACACTAGATATTTTTCATTACCTTCTTCACTTTCTTCTACTAAATATTAATTATGATCCGTCTTGATAACCGCTGCAAGGTGTTTTATAATTTTCAAGTATTTAAATAGAGTAAGCAAAGCCTTCTTGAGTTGTGGAGTTATGTATACAATAAAGTTCATCCACACAATAAATAATATTGAAATAATAATTTGTTTATGATAAGAGTAACTAAATTACGTGAGAACCTTCAGATTTTCATGCGAGTGAAACAAGTGAAAACAGTTATTCATCTCAACGTAATTTACTTGTTCTTGAGTTGCAAATATTGTATTACAAAAAATACGACTGTATTATGGTAACATAGATGAAATATTTAGATGTAATGTAGCTTAACAATATTCAATCACCTTGAATATTCTGGCTAAGCAGCGGGCGGCGCGGCGGTGCCAGCAGCGCAGGCGGCGTGGGGCTGGAGGGGCGGCGGCGCAGCGACGGAGCAGGAGGCGCTTCCTCCCCGCCGCTGCCTCGACCCGCACCCAATGTGGCTGATCGCTTCACCAATGCTTGACAGCTATCAAACCATTTTTCAAATTTAATATTCCAATTTATGTTTTTCAATGTTTATAAAATCAAATTAGCAATAGACAAAAGCAAGAAAATATTCTCATAATTTCAATTTAAATTCAAATTCTTTTACTCATTATAAGGTATATACATATACTCAATGAAGGTCATGTTTTAGTCATTCAAAGAAATACAAACCTAGAGTCCGGCTTGGCGCCGCAGTCGCAGAAGAAGTTCCCGAACTTGGCGTAGGAGACGTCGTGCCCGCGGTGGCACACGCGCGCGCACACCGTGCACACGCCCACGCCGTCCACCATCTTGCACGTGTGGCAGTGGTACCAGTGCTGGTTCATGAACTCGCGCTGTGTCACCGTGAACGTGCACAGCTTGTACTGCAGCATCGCGTCTTCGTCCTGAAACAGTGTTACGTTTTTTATAAACCATAATTTAGTAGCTTAAATTAATTTAATCAAAGTTTACACGTAAAATCCTGGAATATCAAAGTATGAACAACCAAAATGTGGAGTAAAAATCAATGTCCATTTTAACTATTTTAAAATTCAATAAGATCTGAATTTTATATGCTAAAACTAACATAAACGTGTTTTGATTCTTAAAAAACACTGTGTCATATAATACTGCGTTTGCGTATTTTGGAACGTAACATCTCTTTGGGATATGTCAGCATACATTTTGTGTTTATTTACTTTTTGCAACAAACAATAATCAACGAAGTAGCTTACGGAATCATCGGCACTGGTATCATCTTCATCTTGCTGTTCGTCAGCATAGTCTAGTTCAAATCCAAGGTCAGAAGGGGATTCCCAAGTAGGGCTTACTGACCGCAATGCTGCAAAATTTACACATTGTTAAAAAAGTACTTTATATGAATATAAATTATACCAAATTTCAATAAATGTTTTGAAAAAACTTACCATGTGTGTGTAGAGTATTGATAGAATGTAAAGAGTCAGAAAGATAAGACAGCAGTACACAAGCAGCCTCGATTTGCGGCGCCAACGACCCATCCACTTGACCTTCTTCAAGTTTTTCTAAAACTTCTGGTGCACTCAGATGATCGATACTGTAAAAAAACAAATAACAGGAAACATATTAAAATTAAATAAACAAAAATATTATTAGCGAGCAGCCAGTAATCCAATCCAAAGACACTAAATCGGACTAACACCGTAATAAGAAACCGTTTAAAAATGTAGGTTTCGTCCCTACATACTTACATAGTACAAAGCCATCCAACAGCAGCGGGGAACAGTTGCGCGTGCAACGCCCCCGAGTGCGCGTCGGCGAGCCGGCACATCTCCTTCAACAGCGCGGGCGTCACGTAGGGGCCACTGCCCGACGCCGCGCCGCACACCTGCGTGAGCGTGTCCAACGCGCGCTTGCTAACGTCCTCGTTGCTGAAAGGGGAGTTCGTACTGATATCTGATTATAGACGCAGTTCAAGATTAGTAGGACACACTCTCTAACCATCGGAATGGATAGTTAATTTGCCTGTTGAATACAAACATAGGGCTGGAAGATTTAAAGGATTGTTATTTAATGTTAGTTTCATCAAGGTTTGTTAAGCAGTATAACGAAATTAAAACGATGTTGAACTACTGAGTAATGATGTTATGTATTTAGTTATTAATTATTTGCATCCAAGTACATTGTACGGTAACAATTGCTGTAGGTGAAAGTTTTTTAAATTAATATATAGATGACAAGAGTCCTCACCAATGCTGCACGATGTGCTTGCAGAGCGCCGTGAGCAACAGAGCGGTATCATTGGTGTTTTCAGTGGGCGGCGGAGGCTCGGCCGATGTTGGGGGTACGTTTCCATTCTCCTTGTTGCCGTCGGACCAGCTTGTGTCTGCAAATTTATTGCCATAACGTTTTACGCTGATACAATATAAAATACTAATATCAGAAAGTAGAAAACAAGCAGTAGATGTACAGTTTGCTAAAATTTGCCACTAGACATGTATGTATATGCTGCCGTCGCCCTAAAAGAAGTTGAAATATAAATTACACTATTAACAAAACTTGAGGCAGTCAGCGTGGCAAAATTCTGGGCTAAAACCATTTAGGGACTTAAAATGTGTTTGTCATCGACACGCTAAGAAGAATTGCAAAGTGCATTTTTATAACATTGTCTTTAGAATAACATGAGTATTAGTACAAATCGATGAAAAATACGACAATTTCAGTCTCAAATAATCTCTGCAGTCCATACTTACCTGCAATCAACCTCGAGCAGCTTTATAGGAATAGGGCTTTTAATGGGAGTTCGTTCAGTCAATATTAAATGTTAATGTCTTATGGTGTTTACTCGCTACCTACAGTTGTTTGATAATAAAGAAACATACTTTTTATGTGAAACTTTAGTTTACTACAATTTCATGCGATAGAAGCAGCAAAAACACCTTCAAATGACTCGCTATCGTTTGATTAACTCAGCCACATCCTGCGATTTTCAACGTTACTGCAATAACTTCCGAAGCTCTTGCCTTACTCCTCACGCTGCCCAAACCACTGAAAACGGTCAAGCAAAACTGCGTGGCTCCAAGCTTTAAGTGGTTCAGTTGTATCCGATGCTAAATCAGTAAATATTTACATATATATCGTTTAAACAATCATCTATTACACTCGAAACATATTCGAATAAACGATGAAACAATATACCCACGCGCGAGCGTAAATCTCATTAAACTGTTTTGACGTTCCTGACCTACAATCCATCGAACGAGCGCTGGGTTAACGTGTAAACTTCTAATCGGCAAGTGTTAAAAATAGTACAGCAATAACGTTACTTTCGCCCGCCGTTCTCATTATTTATTTTACACGCCATATAGCCCGCCGGTGCACTCGTAAAATGGCGATTTACAGCTAGCGACGTGAACCACCCCACGTTGAAAACTCCCGTGTTGCTACATACAAATATCGCGCTCAGAACTGGGGAATTTTTGTCACACGAACTGTAGTATGTACTTACATATATAAGTATGTGACGGTCATCATCATCATCATCGCCATGATCATCATCATCATCATTAGTCTGTCATCGTCTAGTGCTGGACAGAGGCCTCTCCAACAGCACGTAACTGGGCTCGATCTTCAGCTTATTGCATCCATACGCTGAGAGCCACTTTGGTTATATCAGCACTCTACCTAGATGGAGAGTACCTTACGCTATGTTTGTAACAGTCACTTAAATGCAGGCAAAATCAAATTGTTTGTTATAAAGTATCTTGTAACAACAATCTTCATAAAATGGTTATTTTTGTCACTTGATATCTTAATTGGGCCCATTGGGAGTTAAGGCCAGCAACAGAAAGCCGAATAGTACCTACTGATATCAAGTGATTTTGTTTTAGGTCTCCTACTTCGCGCGTCTCAGGTTTACTTCCCCGCCATATTCCTGGTGGTCCAAGCTGCCTGTACCTATCAAATATGTGTAAACGTAACATCCCGCCTATAATCCCCGAAGGGGTAGGCAGAGGATTGTTGTACGCTCCCACGTTTCACCAGTTTCGTTTAAATCCCGTGGAATAATAGGTGGTGAGCCTATTGCCATCCAGACTCCAAGTTACTACTAGAAATTGTAAATTAGAAAAATCAAATAGTACCAGACCAGGGATTTGAACCCAGGACCTCCCGATCGACAGTCGCGCTTGCAACCACTCGACCAACGAGGGAGTCAAATAAACTAAGCGTAGAAATATTATACGTAGATGCAGCAGAAGTATTTGCAGTGTAAATATTATCAAATATTTAGTAGATATACTGCCATACAACGTAATTACAGTATTCATTAAATCATATTTAAAACTTCTGACTTATATTAGTTTCATTAATTAACATTAGGTTATGGTCTAAGGGAAGCTCTTGGATTCAAAAGGCCCAGAACCGGATGGAGTGGCGCCTATTTGGGGAGACCTGCGTCCAGCAGTGGACATCAAGAGGCTGACGATGATGATGATGATGTTGTGATCTTCAGGCCCCAAAATATCAACTTAAAAGAATAAATAACCACAATAAAAAGAATGTTCTGAATGTATTTGAAAAGTGGGCATTTTATCAGCTCGCGTATATTATAACAGAGCCCTATTGTTTGATTAAAAAAATAAGGCAAACACAAAACCTCAATTAACACCTCGCATGGTAATCATAAGAGTATCACAAACGTTCATTGGAGGTTTGATCCCCGAACGACTATGCCACAGCTCAGCTAATTTGGAAAACACAAAGGCAATAGAAGCTCCCTTCGGTTCGGGTAATTCAATTACGCGGGCAACACCGTACGGTAATAAAATAACCGTAGACCTGGTTCCGTACACGAAAACTCGCGTAATAACGACCTGAAGGTAAACAATACGCGGCTTTATAAATAGTAAACTAGCTTCCTACATTGGAGGCTCCTACATTTTTCATTGGGCTTTCAACTTCCTTGCTTTTTTCCTTTGCATCTTTCGGAGCATCGGCCTAGAGCTCAAAGACTACTAAGTGTTAAGAGGCCGTGGACATTACAATGTCCGATGCTTCATAATAGAAATCCTATAGTTACCTTCAAGGCATTGCAATGTTCCAATTTCATCATCATGATGATGATGAAGTACAGCTTCTGTCTTTTGTCAGATTTGATGTATATATTTAGTCTAGTGTGTAGGAAGAACTGAGCAACAGACAACTTACATGTCTAATTGTTTCTGCAGAGGGAAATAGTTTCGTGTGAGTATGTACAGGAGTGTACGTTGGAAAGAGTATCGACTACCCGTCTATCACACCAGGCGAACAGCTCTTTTCCTGAGCTGCAGCAGTAACAGCAAATTCCAGTGCCTTTGAGTGTTGACCAGCTGAATAAATTATGACTAGCCCAAAGACTGCGACTCGAGATTAAACAATTATATTGATTTCATAAACGGATTGCTGCCCGTTTATTTTAAGACTAGCATCAAAACAGCCATAATAACTTTGAAATTATGTCCTATTCAAGGATTATCAAAACCTAAAAAAGCGCTCGCTGAGTGTTTATAACTTATCATGAAGACTGCGATCCGGCGCCCAAGCAGAACATGCATTTGGGTTCATGTAAAGTCGTCCTATGACATAACATTTAACAATCTTATTGTTGGGCAAATTTCTTTTTTGATTCTATCCGTGGTACTATCTCCAGGCTAGAAAAAGAAAGAGGAATAGAAGAGATTAATATATTAATTTAGTAAGTAACTATTACCAGCTTTGAATAACGTTATAAAGATAAGTTACGTTATAAAAAAAATTAATTGTTCATTCGACTATGATTGCACTTCCAGACATTGGCTGACTCGACAATGATTATTTGTGAGAATAAAATTAATTAAAATAAACCAACCTAATTAGGACTTTTTTTATTCATAAATTTTATTATGTGGCAAGAATGTATGTACACGACCGCAAGCCGGTGGGATATTAAAATATGTAATAAAACATCTCTAGTGTGACGATAACTTCAACATAACGAAGTGAGAAATGGAGATGGGTATCGCATCTCAATCTGTATAACGACGAATGTAGGTGTGTTATATAACAACGCTCTTGGGTGGGTGGGAGCTGTGTGTCGCCTAATTGAATTAGGTTCGTAATTGGGCAGTTCTCACGTGTGTGTGTGTGTGTGTGTTTTTAACAGCGGCCGGCACGCGTCATGCGTTTCGACCACGTAACCGAGTGTACGTTGAGCGAATGTTCCAATTAACTACATCTAATTTTCCCTATAACACACACTGTTGAAATATATGAAGAAATGCAAAAACTCTGATAGACGGACACGTTAACAAATAGTTTTAATACGAATTAGACTAGCAGGAGTGGATACAAAGATGCATATCCTAGTTATATACTCGTACATATAACTAAGTTTGTCTTTCAATCGTTAGACAGCTTGTAGATTGATGGGAAGAGTGAAGGAACTGTTTGTAAATGAATAAAAAAGTTCAAAGTCTCAAATATCAATAAAATATGTCAGTGAAGACGGCATCGGGGGGACACGGTCCTTTAAAATTATAAACATGTTTAACTAACGAAAGACCGGTACGAAATTGATGGTACGCTATGATTACCGAATTGTGTGTGTTTCGTAATAGTGTTTCTCACGTCGAGTCCCGATAAGGACGACGACCCTGACTGGTCGCCAGCGAGGAACCGTCACGCAGTGCTTCCTTCGGCTATGACAGTTGAATTTGGGTGAGCCCGTGAGTTATTTTCACCCAATTACCGCCCGCGGCATCCACCGGACCGTGTTACTTGATTCTCTGTATTGTTACCGTTCAAGGGAATATCTTGAGAGCCCGCGTAATGACACGGAAATGATGCGATCCACTGGCGAGTGTAATAAAACGGTCGTTACCAATAACGAGATTACTGGATTGCAAAGTTGTGTTTAAAATCGCGATATTGTTGATCCATTTACGCGTTTTATTATACGGTCGTCATTAGCTATGAGATAATTAGAAGCGCAAAGTTGTATTAAAAATAACGGAACAGTTTATCTACATCCTTTTATAGAGGCAGTGGTGGTGTAGCGATGTATATTTCAATATTTCAATCCGTTTTGAGGTCAAAGGATCAATGCTAACGTACAGCTTAAAACTTTAAGATTTTTGCTGTGTTTTTAAGATTAAATATCGACTTGCATAACTAGGAAATAAACATCTCCTACGCTACAGACTTCTCCATAATAATCTTCTTCAAGATAATAATCTTTTCCATAATGATTTCTTAGGTATGTAAAGTCTGACAATCTGAACTAGTCTAGCATGGTGGATTGCATAGTGAGACCTTAATCTTGGTCATTTCGAGCGGCGATTTGAGTTCAGGAGGGAATGATAAAAAGGATGATGAGTTTATTAATATCAATTTCACAAACGATGAGCTCTGATATGCCAACGGTTTTACTCGCCAATGGGCAACCGTGTTAATGTAATGAGTAATTTAAATTATTTCACGTGCGTTACTACAATGTGTATTTGATATCCAACGATTTTTGGGTATTTCTGATAAAGTATTTTGTATGCTACCGATTCCATTGTGGGACATAACGTAACTAGTAAGACGTGTGAGTGTACTACACTCCTCTGCCTACCCTTTTGGGAATTACAGACGTCATGGTATATTAAAAAATTTAATTTGCTTAGTGTAGTCACCAGCAATGGACGAACTAAATATTTACAACATAAGAGCATATAAAATACATTAGTAGCTAATAATAATACATGCATATACATTATATGTGTGTGCTCATCTATTTTCCATTGTCATTGTTTATATTCACACATATCCATACTTTGATTATAAAGATTATTTGGTATGTATTTATATTTGAGTACAAATTTACATACACGACTTAACATCGCGACACAGAACAACTCATGCTAATCACGCAAATGTTACTTCTGGGTGGGAATCGAACCGACAACCCCCGATCAGTTTAGGTTCAGTAACCACGGATCTAACAAGCGTCATCCTTATATGTATAGTGGCCGCAGCATGCAAATTCAGGGCGATAACTGATGTACATACGTTGGTGTAGGACAGAGGAACGATTATTTCACCGATTATGCTGATTGCTCTATTTCATAAGCGACGCGAGCCTTGTTTCTAATTAGTGAGAGAGATAACGAGTAATTACCGCAGGTGATGCACAGCGGACTGTTCACTATGAACAACAATAATTATTATGTAACGACGTACCCCATTATCCAATGGTTGTTTAAAATCACATTCATTACAATTTATAATCGAAATGCATTATGCAGCGTTTGAATATTTAACATGTATTAAACGTACTCACACAAACACATGGTTTTTTTTTTGTTCTTGTTATTTTTATCATAAGGAGATCGTGGAATAAATAAATTTAATGATATGCTAATTATTATGGTAAGACGTATGCGCTTAACAAGACGACTTCTAATTAATAATATCGAAGTTTACTCTGTTTTAAAGCTTTACTTCAATTAGTTAGGTGGGTAAGTGGGGGCGGGGGGAGGTAGCCTCTGACGCTTTAAGGAATCTTCAACTTTGATATCAATCATTCAATCGATCAAAAATTTGGGGTGTTTTCTACTCACAGCTTGGTTTGTCTTAAGCTTACTTAAATGTAGAACACAGTTTTTTAGGGTAGATGTAAAAGTAAACAAATGCTGTCTATTTTTCTGGTTCATCATACCGGTGTGCTTTATAGACAGTCCTTAATGTGATTTCCAGCTGGACATTATTACTTGGTTTTATGATTGGTTTCTTCGTATTCATTATTGTTGGTGTTACTACTGGTTTCTTGTTTTTTAACAAATGTCGCACACAAATTTTCTATTAACATCCCCTTCCTGTTTCCCGCCACTTCCCAGCAATTACGTGGCGATTATAAAGTTTACCTACAAATCTTTCGACGTTCGTCGCAAGGGGGCGGCAAATTGCTCTTTTCGCGCCCCAAGCCGTATTGAACCAATGAAAAAACCTCGGTTCTCTTATCATCAAATTAATCGACACACTTCGCCCCGTCGTGGAGGTGGTGGTTAGTCAGATATTTGAACTACGCCATGACTTATCGCTGCCGGTAGTAAATTACACGGTGCGAGGTTTACGAGTATTTACCTACAGGAAGGGCCGCTTCTAATTAGTTACAAACGATCGTTAATTAGAAAGACGGTAACTAAAAACCAGCAACGTGCTGTTGACAACCGAGCAAATATTACACGCTCAATCTCAATTTTGATTTATATTTAGGAGCGATAATTTGGAATAACGTGTAGCTGGGTGACATGGGATATAATAGCGAAACGTGTCGTGAAGCGAGCCGCGGGCGAGCGACAGTCGCGAGAGGTAATAACAATCCATGAAATACGAGCGCCGAACGACTTTGACTCCGTAGACAGTAAATAAAAAGTTGTGGACTACGAATCATGATAACGTACAAAGGATACTCAGAATAGAGAAAATATAGAATGCGTCAGAGAAAAGAATAAAAATGCCAATACATATGTATGTATAACATATATGTATATCGCGCTTCGAGATTCTGGTGTAATTAGTACGTAAGTAAGTAAGTAGTAAGATTTGGTGTAAGAAAAAAATCTGCACATATTAAGGTTTTACATGATGTAATGAGGCCCACAAAATGAACCAACCCGCACTATGTTAGTGTGGCAGACCACAGCCTAAGTATTTTTCATTCGAAAAGAACATACGAAAACAAACCCGGACAAACCAGTCACACAGACATTTCAAAAAGAACGCTGATACGGTTCAGTAAAAGTGCTACATAGCGTTCGAGTATCTCGTATTCTGTTTATTTTTATATTCTAAGGGAAAGGATAATAGCATATACTTGGCATCAGGAAAAAATGTACCCCAGTCTAACGAGGGAAAGTTTTAAAAGTCGCAACTAAGCATACGAATGAAATATCTACTGGTGAGTCATGATTATATTTCGCTTTAGTAAGATACGTTACTTCGGAATATTTTCTATATACTCGTGTAAATAGAATGTAACATCAATGCGTTTACAATACGAAAATTAAATGAATCAAATGTTATTTACAAAAACTCGGCTAATAAAAAGATCAGTTCAGAGACTAGAGTTAAGTGCTCTGCGCTATAATTATCTAATGAATCCGTAGCGTTAAAAAGAAAAATAAAAATGTTCTCCTCTGTTTCTGCCGCTCTAAGGGAGCACGTTGTTTTATTGTCACTAATCATTATAAAATTAATATCGAGCGTAATAGAATTATCATAAACTTCACATAATCGGTCGCAAATAACGAACGTGACACGAGTACCTGCTCGTGCACAAGCAATATGAAAAAAAAAAAATAGTCGCAGCGGTCGCCGTAACAAACGCTGACACAGTTATCTCCAGTGCAACGACGTAAGGGCGTTTACACGTGATTTTTTGCACTATGCGACAAAGTAAAAAATGTTAAGTATCTTCTTTATTAAACAAACACTTTCTATATGTATCGTTCTAGTGTACGATCTCACCTTATTGATTCGTATATAAAAAAATCAAAAGCTCACTATAAGTTACGCGATATCCCATCAACAGGCATTAACGGTGAAATTTGTTACTGTCCGAACAGTAAATGAACACAAAGTACAGTACCTATTAAAATGTAAAAAAAGATATCGTGACACTGTCATGTATGTATTTATTAAAATTAGCATTACAAAGCTGGGAATGGAATATGTGCTAGGATGGATTAAATCGTCCCGCGCTGCGACGCTTATGGCGCTTCGTGAGGACTATGGGGACTTCCTCTCTAACCGAGCAGTTAGAATATGTGCTAATGCAACCATAGAAAGCTTGAAACATTCTTACCATATAAGCGTAGGGAAAGAGTTTCTACTAGTTACTATGTACATATACCTATAGAACTGTTTTTTTTTATTTTTCAAAAAATATTCTTCTCAATATATTCTGTTATTCATTGTGTTCGACGTTCTGAGAATTCTAAGGAAATTTATCTCAAATAATAACCCGTCAGCCGACGTTACGCGTAGCGGGTATGTACGTAGACAGGAAACCAATTATTAATTGATCCACAATCACCAATGTTTGTGCGCACCGGAAGATTACACAGCAATTACACATGTGACAGAACAATCCAATTACCGGTTCACATATAATCCGGTGACAATAAACTCATCCATATTGACCGAATACTCGCTAAAGATACCTACTACAGAGGAAGTCAGAAATGACGGATACAAAGTATATTTGTGATTATCACACAAATATTTGGTGGAAAACGAACCCATTAACCGCAGCTCAGCACTTTATCACTAATATTAAAAATATAATTTCTTTGTAAAACATAAGCTACCACAGCACATTGGAAACAGTAGGAAAAAATACAGGTGAATATTAATAATCGCGCACGCAAAGCTACAATAGTGAACGCGACTTAACGAAGCCATGGAAAGGCGGTACTTGAATTACACTGGTTTGCTGGCAGCCAACTACTGTGTAATTGTATAAAGAATCGACGACAATCGACCCTTGCAACGTCATATTAATCAACGTCGATCGAGAGTTGAGAGTGAACGAAAGAGTATGAAAATCTCTACCTGCCAAAGTACCTCTAGGATTATAGTAGAGTTAGTAAAATCAGTAATTCAGTTCAATTCATTTCGGACATTTAATGTATTATCTATTCAAATGATATGAAATGTAGACTTTACGACAAGTGCGTATCTCTATTTGTCATAATGCCTCTACGATTTGTAGAGTTTGAAAGTGATACAACTCACGAGGTTTGATTGTTAAAACGCTTCGCAGATTTTGTTTGTGAAACTAATTTAATTCAGTTCAATTCGAACTCTTACAGCATTATCTATTCGAATGATATGAAATGTAGAGACATTATGACATCCACATATTTAAAGTTTGACCGGAATCCTAAGGGTTGTCAGGACATCAATCAGACAGATCTTAAATCCTATATGCGATTCATATGTTTAGGCTACGTTATCGAGACCAATACACTCGTATAACAGGTCCAAAGTTAGGTGTTTATGGGGATAGTCTACTGCCCACTGACATGCATTTTGGAATTGTTGCCATCTTGATCAGCAGAATGTTTCCCTCGATTTAATTAAATATTAGATGTAATTATTTAATGATAAACAATTAATTAACATAACTAATTCATGTACCTCATTTAAGATACCATATCATATGGTTACGATGGACATGTCACGTAGACAAATACCTAAATAAACACACACAGAATAATGTAATTAAATTCATCATTAAGACGTCAACTCGGTAGAGAATCGAACCTGAGCCCTATGCGCATTACACAGGCATGACGACTAATGTATGAAGTGTGTCATCAAATTAAAAAAAAAACAATAATAGTGCAGTTGGCACCTGGAATGCGGGTAAAGAATAGTCCATGATGGTGTGGCCGAAAAAGGTACGCCAAAATACTTTTATATATTTACACTATATATTTACACGTGAAAAGATTTCTTTGTACATCTTTTTAAGAATTACGTGCGCATAGATGTGAAATAAGACATGGCAAGAGAAGTTAAAGTTTCCATAGAGAACGACTGCAGAATGCTAAATTGTATATTTACAAGTAATTACAAATACCTTAAATTGAATTAAATAGAACATCCATCATTTACGTTTTTACCACGAATTTCAGACGTACAACAGTCTAATAAAATCAGTAGCGGAGAGAAAATATTTATTAAATTGTATAAATCTTTGAAATAAGAACCTCAAGTCAACCATCGATATTGGACCATTAGTGAATAAGTTGCCATTAGAGAATAGGTATTTAGATCGTTGATGTATTACGTAGTAAGGACCGGTGCAAAGACAAACGGACGTGCGACGAAAATCTGAAGCAATTATTCGGGCTCGTTAAACGAGTATTTTTGATGCGCTTAAGCGATATATCTGATATTGGAAATGTCTAGAGGCGACAGTAATGGCTGGTGGCTACGAGTGGCCCGTTTGCCTGTTTATTAATCAATAAACCAAACAGATTTTCTTTATACCACTGCAGAATCGTAATAAAGAAGACACGCATTTTGTGTTTGTACCTATTGTCTATGAAAAAATGGTTCGAATGTATATACAATATATATGTATTTTAATGTTAAGAATATAACTGTGGTAGTAAGCCGTGGCTGGAAGAAGTTAAAGAAACAATTTACCGAGTGAACTTTCAGATACATGTTACCGCTGTCACTTTACACATTACAGTTTTTGTAGGGAACATTTTAGACACGGTAACGAAAATAAAGCAGGAGCACACTCGATTTGCGGCAATCCGACGGCACGGACCGCACGAATGTGCGCTCAGCTTAATACTTAACAATTATATTAAAGCAGGCGAATAATTCTAAAGGTCAGTGTGTAAGTATTGAATAAAGATATTTCGGTTTTGAATTGAGATAAACGTTCCAATAACAATATTGTTCACGATCGTGTATAGCAGATAATTTATTGGGCATTGATGTCTGTGCGTTGGGAACGATTGAACAGTAGGCATTGTGTTAATCCTTTCTAGCTGCAGGCGATAATAATATTGTTATTCGTTACCATAGACTTCCTGTGAACTAGAAATGGCTGGCACATTTTTTAAATGAAAGTGATTATCGCCAAACTTGCCGTATATTCGTTACTTTATATACTACATAATCACACATTCATACAGCACTCATAACATGACCGTTAACAGAAAGGGAGTGGTTTTAAATTGGATAGATATTATTATATCATTATGGCAACGTTATTTGAGAGTAGGCAGAGAGTGAATGCCAAATTGCTAATTATCACACAAAAAATGTTACTATCATCATCATTTAATGCGCTTCACCTGCGGGTAGGGTCTGTCCTGGTCTAGACCGTTGTTATGGAAAAGTAAACCCAATTTTTAAGTAGTTACATAATTTTGTTCATAATTCTTGGTTAGAGTGAAATAATGCAAGGACAGTTAAACCTACGACTGATTTCGAGCGGTACTGCGGTCCTTTTCCCTCCAGATCCAATGCAAATGTCTATAGATTGTAGGAACATCCCAGCATCAATTATTAAAAGCAAAATGATATTGTTTACGCTCATGTAGTTTATAACGACCACTTGTAGGAAACGATTTTACGAAAATAATCCTTTTGAAATGTTTTAGCTGTGTAAAAGTTAATATTGGAATTTTACCGCCGTTAACCCCCGTTCCATTGGTAGACACTTAACTGTCAAATTTTAAACGGAATTCGGCGGAAACGGCTAACTTTTTAATTGATAATAATGAGTTTAGATATACAGCGCAGGTAGATATGCCTATATACTAGATAGAATAGAATGGAATAGGAAACATTTATTCGTTCAGTAATATCAATGGAAGCTTATAAATCTAGGTCGATAACGTTAATTTAGCACTGGCAACGGTAATAGAACATTCTGGAACGCGAGCTTGGCAGTGATTTTGGAAGCGGTCGGATTAATCCGATCGATGTGCTGGACATATTTCTGAATTTCGAAATTTGAACAATAATATGTCGCCTAGGAATAAGAATTATATTATTTAATGAATTTTACTTTATTAAATGATTGAAATGTTTTCAAAGCAACTAAATAATTACATAAAATAGTACAACATCATAATACACGATATTTATTATCATTAATATTAGTGTTATATGTACACATATATAATAGCTTAACTTAAAAAGTTTAATTTAAGCTGTAAACTATGAAGCTGTAAACGATTATTTGAAATCATATTTCTTCTGATATTAAATACTTTGGAATAAAATGCAACGTAATTATAATAAAAATCAAATACTGTTACCAAATGTTTTAGTCGTATATATACGACCGAACGAAATACATGTGATAATATTTGTTGAATAAAAAGGGTATCTAGCGGTTAAATGGTTAAATCCATTGCCTAATAAATTGGGCAATTGCGGGTTAATTCACTCAACACGTCTTAAAGAAAATAACAAAGAATTTAAAGGCGTGTAAGTTTGTGTCCGATATTTTCCGTCACCATTAAGGCGGTTGCTTTAATTAAGGTGTTCGACGTCAAAAATACGGGTAACGTAGCAGAGGATTGTGTGTTTTTGCAATTGCAATGGAATAATTGGTGTGGAAAATTAAAAAAAAAAGATCATGGTAGACGGTCGTTCACCGTCGCCGCCGATGGTCAAGTGACCACTGGGGCACGCGGGGCGACGTAAACCGGCTCCGGTGCGTATTTGCTCGCGTCTCATATTTTTGTTTGTATGAATTATAACTAGCTAAGTTGTTAAATACATGTGTTCCCGGGGATCTTACATCCTAAGGCATAAATTTAAACATCCGTTAAGTATATTGTTCAATTGGTGACTTCCGTCATTTTGGTATGATAGATATATTTTTTCATATATGAATGTAGGTATAATGTAAAATGATATTATTGATTGAAAGTCTACAAAATAAAAGAAAGCATATCGATTTCGATTTTATGAAGATTTCATAGATTTTTATAGTTTTCGAACAATGACCATATTGTGCGTTAATTTTTTTTTCAAGTAAATTTATAAAAGAATAAATTTTTTTTAAATATTTTAAGGAACTATTTATACAAATTAATTATAAAAATGTTTCTTCAACAATTTAGATAGGCCCCGGCGAGATTCGAACTCACGATCTCCTGTTTACTAGACAGGCGCTTTAACCAACTAAGCCACGGCGCCTCGTGCGATACATGACTAATTTCACAATCGTATCGCCAGCGATGTTGTCATTGCATTTTATCTGTACATTCTTATAGAAAAGATATGAATTGAGTGTATGATTGAAATGTTCATACGATTCTAAACCATAGTAAACTAATTATAAGATCCCATATTAATAACAATAAGAAAATTTATTATTTAACAAAAATCATAGACAACAAGAATTTTTTCCAACATAATTTAGAATGTAGGTACTTGAAGAATGCAAAATACGCATTAATGGCATATATACAATAATGTAGAGTTTTATTACCACTTTGTGTTATAAATATTGGAATGTGAGTATGACAGGTCAGCGGTTTTAATTTCAATGTTTTACTCCGGTAGTCTGAGGTTTGAATCCTAACATGCACTTCTGCTTCTACAATGTAACATGCTTTTTAATATTAAATATCTATTGAAACAACGGTAGAGTAACTCTTAAAGCCTTTCAGTTCTTCATTTTATTCAGACCTAATGACTGCCAGTGATGAGGCAGTCAGCGTGGCAAAATTCTGGGCTAAAACCATTTAGGGACTTAAAATGT
>DWME01001259.1:0-25848 GCA_018244795.1 Parelbella ahira ahira
GTAGCGTAGAAATATAACTTAAAGGTTATTCGAAACGAATGTGTATGCCTTTCCAAAAGATAAAACTTTTTCCTAAAAGATTAAATTGTAGTGCCAAGCTAAAAGATACAACTACATTAAGATTTCTACTATTTATTAGAATTTTTAATGTTTTTCATAAAATATTTCCCCCGCTAACTAGTTATACGTTAATCGCTTGTAATCACACTATTCCTTTGCTAAATAAGATGTAGGTTAAGGTACTCGCCGACACTAACAAACGATGAAAAAATTACTCTTGTATGTATCCTGTGGCATTAACGTTTTTCTTACTTTAATTTTAAGGTATGTTCAATGGTAATCTTATAACATAAATTTATGTCAACAGAACGTTTAAATTTTTTTTTTATGTATATATATATTTAAGTTTATTCACAAGACAACTAATATATAAAAAAATTTGTTCAACACAAATACTTGTATAATTTTTCGTCAATTTGAAAAATCCTAATGTAGAGTATAAGAAATACAGTGCTTTTGTTACAAAAGGCTCCTAAGCTGACAAAAAAATCACAATTATTGTATATAAATCTTCGATACGGAGCCCAAAAGCTAGTGTATCACAAAAATAGAGCCAACAACGTTGAAGCTACCACTAACATGTCAATCGACGCACATGTTAACATAATGGTACATTTGTAGAGTTCAGTGACGCGTTGTACGTAGGCGGTACTCCACACCGAAGTGGTGGCTATAAATTGTATTTATCAATATACCGCGTGGTACCTACGCGTTAACCTGCGCACTACAATACGACCACATATATCTACGCCGTTGTTTGACTTACTTTTATGAGTTACTAAAAGATAACATTAAAATACACTTTACATACATTTTAACTTTAAATGCCGTATTTTGCACTAAAAATCACTACAATAATTTAACGAGTTAAATCTATACTTCATTCAAAGTATGTTTTAAACTTTTATGAGTTATTTAATGTATGTCTATCTTAAAGTAACATTTTATGGGTTAATAACGTAATTATATACATTAAACTTAAGGTTAGATTAATTACAATTTACCGTGTTAAATTGCAGAAGTTATTGAATTAATATTTATGTGCTGATATGTTTTGATATTTACAAGCGCCACGTAAGATTAGGAGTACTACACGTAGAATTAAATTAAAAAAAAATTAAATTTGAATTTGACATGTAGATAATAAACATGTGTGGGCAGGAGGGGGCCTAAAGTAGAAAGTTCTGCAAAATAATTGCATTATCTATTAATAATAAGTGTTTCATTCCGTTTTCGTAGGTTTGTTTTATTTTTCTATAATTTTTCGCAAAATTTTTTGTCACCAACCATACTGTAATTGAAAAAGTTATATATTTCTAATCACACTGAAGTTACAGTTAAAGAAAACTAATAATACAATGATAATAATAATAAGCAATAAATATAAATAAAGTTCAATATCGTAATTTATAAAATATTTTATTTCATAATATTGGTTTTAAATAATGTTCTTATATGCACACATCGGCTGCTAAGTCAATCTGTATAAATAATCCCGCGTTCAAATTCCGAACACAAATAATGGATATCAGTCTATTTTGAACCTGTATATTTGTATTTTTATATTTGTATGTACACGCATGGCAACACCAGCGCGTCGTATATGTTAATGGCAAGTACAAATTTTGATCCGACGCATGTACTGAAACTAAAACCTATCTTTTAACGATAATTGAACTTTAAACTATGGAGCACCGTCAGTACCACTATGTCTGTGATTGTTCAAAATGATCGTGTCATATTAAATCTTTACATTATTGATGTTAAGTAATTGTTCGTTTTAGGAATTCCCTTAACAAAATTAGGTAAATTATTACAAACGAATTTTATTTTATCTATTTTACGAATTTAATTTAATTTTATCTATTATGAAACCGTGTGTAATATTAATTATATTTTCGGTTATCTACACATGTCTATCATTTCCTCAGAGTGTAAAGACAGGTTCTGTTATGGTAATCATATAGCTAATAAATTAAATATGTATAGTTAAACGATAGTTTTTTGCACCCATACACAGAAAAGAACAATAGTGTTCATCGTACAAATATTTATTCACGGTGGGCATCGAATAACGACCCCCAGTTCTAAAGATTTACTAACCGCCGGTACAATTGATCTCTCCATAGTACATATAGTTGGAATAATACTCTATTGGACATTCATTTAATTATTGATAGCTATTGAAAGTCGATGAAGCTTACGAAATATGAGAATAATACCGTTCACGTGTATCATGTTACTGCAGTACGAAAATAAATAATATTCAATAGCTACGGATCACTTTATTCAACAAGATTTAAATACTTTACATGTTTAATTAACGCCAATAAATTTTCACATAATTAAATGATATTTCAGGGCAAAATATCAAGTACACATTTTTTTTTTCATCCGTTTCTTACTGAATTTAATATAAAATGTTGCAAAGTATTTGCGCATACCGTAATTTGTCAATACTGAATTTTAGGAACAGACCGTGATATTTACCGGTCATTGTATGATAATTACTGCCCCAGGGAAATCGATAAAGGTCACCCCAAAGCCATTATCCTAATTAAACTTCACAAAGGGGTAACAACCCCAAAATAACACTGTTAAGGTGTGAGCGTAATGCTCACACCAACATCGCAAAATAAAATGAAGGTAAGGGTGTGGCCACATAGGTGTGAAGTAATGACTGCGTAGTCAAATTTCCACATAATACCGGAAAAATTAAAAAGGGGAATAACGTGAAATTGGGATTAATTTGTACTTTGTTTTTAATAATAGTCGACCCGTTGTAGTTACGAAACTCCAGCTTATTGGAATAATATGGATAGGTGAGGCATTAAACAAATAATGTGTGAGTTGACAAAGCAAGTTTATTCAAGTCTTGTGCACATAGAAATGTTAGTACACGCTCGTGGTGTACCTTACAATTCACTATGTATGCTTAAACTATTTACAGCGTTGCATGTAACCAACAGAACAGAAAAAAAATATAAAAAAAAAACAAAACGAAGCGGTTTCAAAATTTTTGAATTCCGTCTTACCGTATTCTGCGGTTGCGCCATTGTTGATTCTGTGGAAGTAACGCAAAGATTAGCTTCTTGGTTTAAAATGATACGTTATAAATTTAAACGCCTGTTTCGATGACGTCATAACCGGAAAATCGCTTTCACTGATTCATGGTACTCTACTTTAACCGTAAAATGAGTGTGAATAGTTGCAATATAAGATAATATTCTGTATTGGAAACTTACATGGTGGTTTAGTCCAAGGTGGACTGCTGGCTGCTCTGAAGACCATGCTGGAGACAAGTCCTGCTCGACTGGCTTGCTGCCCGCGAATGGTGTGTCAGGTGAACTCGTGGGGTTCTCCAACCCATAAGGTCGTACCACCACCACCAGGGGTTGAACACCACGCATGCGTATTATGGGGTGGGGCAGAAAAATATCGATCGTTTCGCCTACCCCATTTCCATGATGGACTGATAAGAACGCCTGTATTCATGGTAAAGTAGACAAATTGCTATGGGGTGGCGTGTGATTCGAAGGAAAGGTAAGTTATTAATTATGTAGGGAACAGAATGATTGATTGGAATTGTACAAATCGATCCATTGTACGCACTTTCCAGAATAATTTTGGTACTTTTTATTTTCTTTTCAGCTCAATACCAAATTACTCTTCGTTGTTAAAAATTCATGGGGACTCTATTATTTACACTTGTGAGTGTGTGTAAATAAATTACTACTTATTTCTGAACTGTTTACACATTCTTTAATTAATCATTATCATGTAGAGCACACGGTTATATACAAAACATACGTAGAGTTTACGTAGTGTGATAATGGGTAGTCATTTTGATAGCGTGGAGAAGCGTTCTCTTGGAATTCTAACAACAAGTACCGTGATTAACGAAAATAAATCGCAAATACTTGAAAAAAAAATAAACACATTTAATTTGCACGTATTAAATGTAGCAATAATCATCATCATCATCATCATCATCATCATCATGGTGAACAGCAGGTATTGTTGTAAAGGTGTTTTTTTCGTAGAATTGATCGCTCCTTTCATATACTGGGTAGAGTTAGAATAAGATTGAAGTGAATTCACTTCATCTAATGGTTATAAAGTCAGTTTGTTTTTGGCAAAGTCTCAAAACGGATATATGTACGCGAATGTTGATACATGCGAATGTTGATGGATGCAGGTATCGAGGGAAACGAAGGCTCCCCTATAATGACGAAATAGGTCAGATATTGAATGATGGGGAAGTTCAAAACCGTCGAGTATGTATGAAGACAGGAGTAATTGTAGGTGAAACACGTAAGGGTCGTAAGAATAGACACTCGGTGTTAACTGCTTAGGCCAAAGGGCCCCGTCTTGATGTTACAATAGCAAAAATAACAATATACTAAAATATCATAATTATAATATACCCACATATGTACGCACTATACAATATTATATAGTATTCATTTACGTATGTAATATTTATTATTATTATTATTAATATTTATACTATTATTAAATTTACCACATACTTCAATCGCTTGTCACCTAAAGATTTACTATATAACGCATCTATGTCTTTTTATCAATTCTCTTTTCAATATTTTTTCTCCCATTTCAAAATTTATTTTAAAGGTATACTGTGTTGTAGATCATCTTTTGATGTCAAGCTATATTTATAAAGAACTCCATTAGAATTGATTGAGCTGTTTTGACACGAAAATATAACAGTTACTGTCATGTTCATTATTTTAAAAAATTAACTAAATAATCATAGTTTTTAAAGGACATAATTATGGTAAATTATTTAAAATAGGCCGTTCATAAAATGTCAACGGTTATAGCTATTGTCTGCCACGATGGCGAAGTGTGTGTTGGCAGACTTCTTAGGCTCAGTGAACATCATGAACACGGCTACGGTGTACCATCACTGGTATATAAGTGGCAGACCATGGTGGGAGATTGAATTCTAAGCTACAAGTATCAGAATATCATTGCTTTTTTGGTATCAATTCTATAATCATCACCCTCAACCCATCATCATTATCAACTGATCAATTTTACAGTTCCACGCTAACACGCGCGTCTCCTGAAGAATGAGCAGGATTTAAGTCATGGTCTGTCACACTGGCCAAATTTGGCTTGACAGACTAGGCTATGTTGGCCGAAGCGTTATATTTCGATGCTAATTTGGTATTGTGATATAAAATACGTGTAGCTATTGAGTTACATTGTAAAATTCGATTACATATGTACATTTTTACTTAATGCCATGCCACATTTCCTAGTAAATTCATATCGAAGTTAATTTTCCCATATCGATGTAATTATAGTTACTGGTACGCGTCGATAGTCGCAATGACAATTTCGAAGCGCATTGCGACACTGCCATATAGTGACGTCACTGTGTTTTTGTTTTATTACTATTGTTACAACGCCATGCCAGGTCTCTATGGGAGACAGAGAGCACCAAGTGCCTATCTCTATCCTTTCATATATTATCATATATCCGAAACTAGACAATGCCAGTGCTATGATAACTGGACAGCTGATAAACTACATATGTACATATGAATAAATACATATGGATACAAATAACTACATATAGATAAATAAACACTCATAAAGATTGTAGTTTGTTTACGGAAACCTCTACAAAGTTATATTCCATTTTAAAGTAAATATAAAACTATGATCGTGAAGGAAGACGTCGGTGAGGAAACGTATAATTATGCCTTAGAGAGCTCTCCAATATCCTTCAGGGCGTATGAACTCTATTAAGTAGCACTTGGACAGCGTGGCGGACTATAGCTGTGGCTCTTATCGGTCTGAAACCACATGTACGAGACACTGTAGAAGGACAGAAGGATAATGAAGACGCTGATACTGATGGCACTCATCATGTTGATGGTTTTAATATACTAATATAGTAATGTCTAAAAGGTATTACCACAGTCGTGATTAAACTATTAAATTTGTAATTAATGGACAAATTTCGATTTAAAAGGCAGCTTATTACGTTGTAACCCATTTGTCTTAGATAATATCAGGTATAACAGATGAGTAGCATTCGAATTTGCGTATAAATCTTTTAAGGTTTCATTGACTTTGTACATACTCGTATAATAAAAAGTAAACTATTCATTCACTCTTGAGTAAACGAATGACAGTATTCCATAAATGTAGAATTTCCTACGTAACTCTACATCTCTATATTTCTAAGTAGCTCTACATTTCTATACTTCTACATAGCTCTACATTTTTTTTAATAACAGTCCACGTGTTGGTCTGTTTTCATGTGGCTGTAATTATAGCGTCATCAGAGTATCGTGGTCGGCGCCATTACGGCTGGCTTGTCACGTGTCGCAACGAGACTCAGAAAGCGCAGTGCGGCACTGCCATGGAGATTTACATTTTGAAAACAAAATTGAATACTGTATTGATTTTACATTAATTTTAAAGTATAGTTGGTTAAAAGGTTGCAAAATGTGTGAGTACGTTATGTGTATCGCAAAAGTATACAATATAAATAATATTAACATCTTTAGACCATGGACTAACCCTTACATTTGTGTCTGATTAAATGTTGCGTCTTCGCGCATAGTAATATTAATAATATTATCATTATCCTTGGCATAAATGTCAAGCATTGCAGCTCTTTCTTTTTCCCCTTTCTTACAGCTATTTGCATAGACAATAAGCAACACCCAATAGATGTGAACAGAAATACTTTATTTTAAGGTTCTTAATTTTCTATAAAGACGATGACGCACGAAGTGGTAGGTAAAAGGTCAGTTGGGCGCAAGAAGAAGTCATAACCTTCACCAGTTAAATACACATTACAAGAAGAAAACGTGCAAGACATGAATTATATATAATACTATCTCAGTGTATAATTATGTAAGTTGCCTTTTGACAGCAGAAATGACAGCAATGTGTGTATGTATGCACTGTTGAATCATAGCTACATATTTTTACCACCTTTAATAAAAGCTATGTGGTCAAACATAATAAGTGATATTAAATAAACGGTATAGTAACAGGCAAATAATTTAAAGATATACATATATTTTATTATGTATATATGAGACTTGGTGCTCTCAGCCTACGCCGTAAGGGCCCTAGTATGATGATAATAAACTATTATAATCGTGATATACACAGTTCTGAAACCAATCAGCCTTCAGATCTGCAGCCCATGAAACCTTATCAGCAGACCTCCGTGAATAATTATCTAGCAACAGAGACTGCAACCTTATGACTTATTCATGCGATACCTATCGCTCAATACTGGTATCGGCGAGATGACAGCGATAAGTCGGTTACAGCGTAAAGTCGGCGCTAATCGACCCACTTGATTGATCATTGGTACCGAGCTACCAATATTGTAGCTAAAATACCGATCATTTTGGCGCAGTTTACAGTTTAGAGCTTCTATGTTAGCTAGCTTTTATTACCGTGCGATATTTAAAAAAAGTCGATCATACATATTCTACCATGATAAAGTTAACGGATTCTATAGACGTTGTCCTGCCTATATACTGGATTGTTCGGGTTCAATCAAGGATTTTTTGGTTTTTTCTTTTTTTTTATGTATAGCGTGGGAGAAGTGATTCTTTTAGTTGTGTTGTGCAAAAAAAAAGTAAAATTTTCGTCTAAAAATTCTTAGAACCCGAACGTAACACCATCTACCGAGTCTAATTGTATTTCGGATTTGATATTGCTGTTTAAATTACTTTAATTATTAAATAGTTAAGATGTTGCTATTGATGCGAACAATAGATAATAAAACTAAAAGCGTTATAAACAAAATTGATAAAAATAAACGAAAAATTTCTTATTATAAAAATACACATTATAAAAAAATTGGAAGTCTACCAATATAATTTTTTTAACATGATTCCCAAAAATTCGCCAAAAACGAGCATATAGCATAACAAGTCTCAATATATAATAATAATAATATACTTATGTACCTATAACTCCTGTTCAAAAGAACTTTCAAGAAACATCGGAAGCTTCTAACACAATTTTAAATAAGTTATCGTGTGAAAGTGAGACAATAATATCTGTCAACGCGGTCGGCGGGAAACCGTGAGTTTTAATATTGCAGTCGTTCAGAAATTACAATCTTACAATAGGTTTATAAAAGTAAAATTGTAAATGGAACGCATTACGAATTTCCGAACATAATTTTACAAATCATAAGTCGAGTTTACGTCCCGCAACGTCTAACAAATAAAATATTATTATTGAATGATTTCGAATCGGCAGTCCTAGCATAGTGCTAAATGAATTACTGACCGTTACTTTGTAAATCAGTTTAAGTTTATCATTAGACCTACAGCCTTTTTATAACGTTCAATGAAAAACTATTAGACAAATAAATATACCTATAGTCGGTTTCCTCCTATACACCTTTATCATCATCAATGCTTTTTATTATTCCACTGTTGGACACGGGTCTGTCTCCCAATGATAAAGATCAAGGACATAGTCTGCCACGCTGGTCATATGCATATTGGCGGGTCTTTTGCATTGTCAACCATCAAAGCACCACTTATCTCGATAAAATAATGTACTTGTCGTGCAAATTGTCTGATTCTATGAGAATATTCATATGAACGAACAAGTCCAGGTTTTTTGTGTGGATTTCGTTGGGTTATAATTTCGCTGGCATGACTGTCGTCGGTACTTTTGAGTTGAAAGTAAATTTTTAAACGTAATATGTGAAGAATTAATTGTAAATAAAGTTTTCTGTTGTCGTATAAATTTACTTTACTATAGGTACAGGGTACGTTGCTCTAGCTATATTCGTAAAGAAAGACGTTCACAAGAGACGAAATAATTGTCTGTACTTGTAATTATTACTCAGAATGGCTCAGTTTATCATATCTTTTACTTTAAATTTTTTTTAACTGTATTTTAAGTTACGTGTAATTATTATTATATTTCAAATACTTAAATTTTTCGGATATAAAAGCTCGATGTACTTGGGTCAGTGACGGAAATCTCATGATTTTGTAAGTGTGAATACAAAAAAATTTAAATGTAATACGACAAAACATCTTGCCTGTATTTTCCCAAAAGATAGGCAAAGGATTGAATTACTCCCAGTATTTATTAGTTGTGCTATTCATCCCATGCAGTAGGGGGTAAGAATATGGCAAATACGAGTCACAAATCTAGAGTCCCTATGGGAATATCAAGTTAGAAAACCTCACTAATACTTTGTCGATCCGGAGATCGAAACGGAGACCTCTAGTTCAGCGCTCGCGCTCGCAACTACAACACAACTGAGGCAGTCAATACTAATTATTTTTATTATACCTTGTATTACAAATTTTACGGCAACATCAAGATCACACATGTAAATATAAATGTTGAAAATCATGTTACTGTGCGTTCATCCTTATGAGTAAGATTACCGCATACTTGATTCCCCATTAATGTAAGGATGGGACATCAATCGGCAACTCTACAAAGGTTTTTAATTAAATGTGTGTTTAAATAATCACCGTATAAAATACAACAACGACCCTTAATTAATTAGTGATTTAAAAGTGAAATAAGTCTTTTACAGTTTAATTGAGGGCTTGGTAAAGTTTTTATGGATTTCGCATTCGCCTCTACACTCTCAATGTAGAACTCTTTCAAAAAGACGCAAAGGTAAACCTACAATTGTTAATGTATGATGTAAAAGAGTAATAGGCATAAGTTTGGTGAAAACCACTGATGGTTATTATATTAATTCCAAGGCTTTACAGTACATTCAGAAGTGAGAAAAGACGAAATACGGCTTTTGCCTTATCGAAATACAACGGACAGGCCTGTGCGTGATCTCAAGAGAAATCTGTATTCATAAATTAGCACTAAGTACTTTAACCATCGTAAATGTCGGGAAGATGTTATATTTTTTACAATCTGAATATACCTTTTATAACGCTCAAAACACCATAAAACTTTTATTTATTTTGTTACAAATTCACACACAGCTAACTGACCCCGATGTGAGATTGAAGAGAGCTTATGATATGGTAACCAAACAGCTGGTGAACTACATATATACATATATATGTATAAACATTCTTACACAGACACATAACAAATACTTATGCTCGTCACACAAATATTTGTTCTGAGAATGAGACCCGCTACCCACAGCTCAGCAGACGGTTCAATACCGACTGGACAAAAGGGCGAGTCAAATTTTATAGCGTTAAGCGGTAAATAATAAGCGAATGGGGTGAAAACACCTGTCACACTTAAGGTAAGTTAGCCAAACGAGATAGAAAGTGAAACGAATCCTTTGAGCGCAATCTTGGTAACAACATGCCTTGTAGTTCTGTAGAGCACAGATCTCTCCATATAGCTTATGCAGCATACCTACAATGTCTACACTGTTTGAAAACACGTTGGCGTATATAGTGTAGGACGCCCTCCAGCTAGATGGAGTGACGATGTACGCAAAGTGACCGGCAGCAGTTGTATATGATTAGCTGAAGATTGAGCTCAGCGGCGTGATGTTAGAGAGCTCTATGTCCAGCAGTGGACGGAGAAGGATAAATATACTTGTAAATATAAAGGTTAAAAATCATGGAAGGCGTAAGTATTCCACAGTGAAGGAAATTGTTATATTTGGTCAGTTCTCATCGGTTGCTCATATCTACAACAATATTACAGTTCCGTGTGCCAAACATCTCTAACAGACCTGACGTGCTACAACATTCGTCTTATAGAGTTATTATGCATTTTGCTCTCTGCCTATCCCGTAAAAGATCTGACTAGAAGATACAAAATAAATTGGGTTATAATGAAAAATAAAAGAGTGTTTTGATCAAAATGTTGTATTCAAATACAGATTCGAAACATATCCGTAGCGTGTCTTTTTATGGCCAAAACAAAAATAAAATTGTCGGAATACTCGTATTATCGATGATTTTATTTTTCGGGCTGCGATTCCTACCAAATGGTTTTGGCTCGATTTAAAAAAAAGTGTTTCGATTTTGGACCGTATAACAAAGTATAAACGTAACTTCACGACTACAATCTCCGAAAGAGTAGTCAGAGAAGTGTAGTACACTCCCACTTTTCACCATTTTGTTTATGTCCCATCAGCGAATAGGGGGTGAGCCTGTAGCTATATACCGGGCACAAGTCCACTACTAGAAATATGTAATAGAAAGCTGTAGTTAAAAAAACTTAATAGAGCCCGATCTAGACTCGAACCTAGTCCATCTCAATCAGCTAGTGCGCTTACAATCACTAAACCAAAGAGACAAATAGCAATATATACCGACGTCTTCAAATTAATTAAAAAACTGTCTTATTTTAACAGCGCCATTTTAATAACGGACATATATTTTAATAAAGGTAGTACACACACTTTATAATAATTATCGTTAAACGTTTTATCGTTGCTCTGATGACCACGGGTCTCTTAGAGTGAAAAGGATTAAGACCATAGATTACCAAGCTGACTAAAATCAGTTTAGCAGACTTTATACGCCTTAGAGTACATTGTGAAGAACTCTAAGGTGTTCAGGTTTACTCACGATATTTTCATTCAACTTTACAGGGTTTAATTAAAAAACCCACTTATTTGGTAAGCCCCCGTAGCAGTAGCCTGAATTCTAAACAAATGCTATGAAAACATAACATTTGTTTATCACTTACGTGAAAATATATTTTTCTAGCTGGCAGTGTGCGAAGTACTTTATCATACAATAACCGTAACAAGAATAAAGTAATAAAATTTAGCGAAATAAAATAAAGACTTAAATCACGGGCAATAAGGTTTTAACGCCTTTTAAAAGTCCTTCTTACGATCAAACACACGAAAATTTTAATGTCCTCTCAGAATTTATCAGAAATCGTAAAATTTTATGTGTTTTAAATACGAGTATGGCGGTTGGTATGCAACAATGCAGCAAGCTATACTAGTCTTGATAGATTCAATATTCTATTTTTTAAGTAGATAGCACTCGGTTCGATTTTAGGTTCGACTATGTTCATGATATAAATGTTAGATTTTGGGAAATGTGCTACTTTCATCTGTGAAGGTCCTCTGGGATTATAGGCGCGATACTACATTCTTACGTTTCGTTAAATGTTGACGTTTTCCGAACTTGTTTGCGGGTAGCCACAAAGTAAATGAATGATTTGAGTTTAAATATAGAATGATTTTTTTTTTATTTGCATAAATAATTATAAATAAATATGGCATTATTCTTCTCACAAAGAGACGAGCCGTCGTAAATGGAAGTTAAGAAAAATTTTAATTTTATGGTTGTCATACATTCATATGTACATACATATACTTATCATAAATAAGTAAATATATAAAGATAGAGATACTTGGCACTTCGTGTTCCCTGTCTACCGTATAAGAAACGCGGCGTGACGGCATAATAACAATACTAATATGTATGTAAATCAACCACAACTTTGTCTAAGTACGTCATCTCTCCCCAAAAGCCTGAAGCACAATCAATCCCATTAATTTTATGTTGAAGTATACCATTTCGCACGAAAAACCTTTTCAATCTCGTTATTTTAAAATTGTTTGCAAATATCTGCATGCACACTCGTAAATCAATGCAATTAATTACAAAATGCAGTAAAATTCTTAATGTTTTCGATACGCCTTGGTGTAACTGGCCAATTTTGCAGTCTTAATGATCCCTATACATAATTCTCTGTTTTATGTAACTGTATATTTAATTGATCAAAATTTTTTGAGTCATTGTAATATAACCTCCATATGCCATATTTCACGTTTGATCGTGGCTCATATACGTTGCATGTGATGAAAAGATAGATACTTATGATGATGATAATTATCTATTACATTAACAATTCAAACGTTGACTAAATGTACAATCCAAGACACCTGCGTTTTAACCAATGTTGTAATCGTTGCGCCTAACGAGTCGTTAAATCTGACTTAGCTTCCTACTAACTTAGTACCTCTGTCACCAATAATAAAAATAGCCCTATATAAATAATAAAAAGGAATCGGCCCATTTATCATTCCATCGTTAGAATATGGGTGGTATCCTCTCATAATGACCCTATCATTATGAGAGGATACCTACAGGTATATACAGGTCCGATACAGGTCGGAAAGCAGTCGGGCCATCCCGAAAAATATAAGTGAGTTAAGCCGGAAAATATATAATCATGTTAAGGTCATAGTCTGCCACACTGACCAAGTGCGGGTTGGCAGACTTCACCGCCCTTAGCATGTTTTTTTTATAAATTCTAAGGCGTGCAGGTATCCCCACAATGTTTTCTTTCACCGTTAGCAAGTGATATTTAAATCTTTATATTGATATTTAAACGCACTTTTGTAAAGAGGACGCACCGTGGATTTAAACCCAGCACTCCCGAAATGAGAGGCTAAACTCTTAACCACTAAGTTATCACTGCTCTTACTAGGCTGCTAGGCTGTCACAACTTTTGCTCTAAATAAGTAACAAAAAATATACATACTGATAAAATTAAGTGCCAACTGAACTCATGTATGTTTTTCTGGGGATAGTCCAACTAGTTGTCGAAATAATCGAAGTCCTATATGACGAGTTTGCTCTGATAATCGTGCTATCGCAAAATATTTACATGAGTTAAGCCGGTGCGTAATTTATTCATGTATGTACTATAGATATTCACGAAACGTTTAATAGTAAAACGCAATTTATGAATATGTATACACATAATTAATAAACGGAACTCAATGTATTAACAAATGGTCCAATGTTAATTGAATTGATTGCATTTTAATGAATTTCTCAACGAATATAAACAGCTCCACCCATACATATGTACACTAGGCTAGCTAAGTATTGATTCTACTTTTTATGAATTATTTATTATGTAAATGCAAATTCAAACATGGCACAGCTTATTAAAGTGATTTATGTTTTATTTATTATGTATTTTGTATGTTTTAAGTTTGTTAAGTCACTTATATGGAGTAGGTATACATGATGTGTGCGTGTTTTTGAAAGGAGAATGTCGTTTAGGCTCGCCTTTTATTGACGGGCCCGTTGGTTCAGTTGTTAGTGAATTTGACTGGTGTTACGGGGCTTGTGAGTTCGATTCCCAAGTAAACGATAGCAAGTTTTGCAAGCAACTTCTTCACTGATTTCATATTTAAGTCCTGGTTTTAACATTGTACAATAAAGATAAATTAATATGATAAATATCCTTATCACGAGGTACATAATGTCCTTCGCAATGGAAGATGGTTTATTTTGAATCTGCTGTTAAAAGTAATTGCTTCTTTGTATCTTAGCTGTAATAAAGGCACTTTTTATTAATCTTCCTCGATCCTTTTACACGAGTACTTCTGCTTTTAAATATAAATCTCTTCTCAGAACGAGGAGTTTAAAGCTTCCAGTTTAGCAAGGTTCCAACGTTCCAAAGTTCCAGCGTGTTGGAAGATTCCGTACAACTTGGAACATGGTAGATCGTATAATAATGTTTATCATAGATATTCACTAATGGAAAATAGATTATAAAGTAAATAAACAACTTATTATTATTATTTTATAATGGAGAAAAGATATGTTATTGTATTTTATATTGAACAAAGAACATATTATAGTTATTTTATTATAGAAAAGTTTCCTTAAGGTGTTTTTCTTTAGCGTTATAGCAATTTATACTTAATATTCACAATATGATAAATTCAGAGATAGGTACTTGCCAAATATTCGAACCCAGACCAGCTGTGTGGGAGGCTGATATCTAATCGAGTAGGCTATCATTTTGACAACTTAACGATTAAGATACACCCATACAAACGGAATGATTGTAGCTACAAGAAAGATATTGTAATAACAGTACTTATAAATTATTGATACCAATTTGATTGGGTCGGTGGTCGAGTGGTCGCTGGAGTCAAGCGCGAGTGCCTATTGAAAGGTTCTGGGTTAGATTTCAGATTTTCTAACTTAGATTTTGTAGTAGATTTTTTTCCTATTGGCTCGTAGCTTGGATCAGTGCCCGGTGTATAGCAATATACTATTTTAGTGTGGAGCGGAATAGTTACTGGTAAAATGTCGAACTGTACTGCGATGCTCTGCCTTTCCCTTCGGAGTTTATAGGCGTGATTTCATGTATAAATCATTGATTAGCCCGTTAGTGAAACTAACTGCTGTTCGGAGGTCGTGGTTCCAATTTCCACCCAGGACAATCGCTTATGTCATAATCGCAAGCTTTTGAATGTCTGGGTGTAAATAAAATATAAATTAAAGTATCCATGTTAGTGTATATTTGGTTACCGTAGATAGTTGGTACCGTAGTCTTGGTTAGTCTGGTTACCGTATTATGTAGAGATGTCCCGAAAAACCATTTATTACATTTTATTATATTATCACACCGTGTATGGAACGTGTAATAAATAATTTAATGACTTATTCAGGGTAATACTTGTAATTATTCCTCAGTTGATGATGACTACCCATTACGAGATATGTGTATGTAATTGTATCTTTCAGTTATGCTATTTATTTTATTACTTACCACACAACGCACGCTAGATGGCACAATTTGCTTCTAGCAGCAAAAAGAAGTTCGGCCAAGATAAGTTGTAATCTCCAGCTCATCACATTTTGCTGATAAAAAGTGGATTGAGGAGAAAAAGTTGTTTCAATAAACCTCATAGGGAAAGTCGATAGCAAAGTCAAGTTGCCACATAACGACAGGGCAATAAGCGGGCATCGTGGACCACTTGTCAGACAGACCGCGGTTGGCTAAGATATTGATAAATAAAATCGAAAAGATGGTAACATCACGCTTGTAATTCTGGAATATGTAAGCACTCTGGACCATTATAACAAAGTAAAAACGTAACATGACCAATGTAATCTCCGAAAGGGTAGGCAGAGAAGTGTAGTGTACACCCACAATTCACTAGTTACGTTTAGGTCCCACTGTGGAATAGATAGTGAGACGAATGGGCGGGGGACTAATCTAGATTCCAACCCAATACTTAAGATTTCAAGATAGAGAAGTCCGTTAGAACGCGACCCGAATAATGAACCCGGGACGAATCGATCGGTAGTTGCGGTGACGACCGTTCGACTAAAGAGGCAGTCAATGTCATGATCAAACATTTAAAAGATATTAAAAAACAGCTTTAATAGACATTCATATTGAACAAGCGTACCAGGTCGATAAAAATAGCGATATAATTATAATCAATATAAAAATTCCAAAATGGTCTTACACACGCATGCACTATCAGCCTGTCACCGTCCACTGCTGGACATAGGCCTCTCCAATGGCACGCCACTGAGCTCGATCTTAAATAATGAGGGAAATGTTGTAGCAAAATAATCATCATTTAATCAAAAGATTCAATTCTAAGCGTTTATTGATTCTTCCTTTAAACATTATTTAATTCTTGCGTTATTAGTATTATTATTAGGTCTTCGTATAAATAATATTTTGTTTCGCTTAACTAGGTATCCAAGGATTAGTATAGATATCCTCGACATAAGCATTATATAACGCCAGTGGTATATGATTACAGATAAAACATTAGAATGTAGGTACGTGATAAAATTGAAAACCTTATCTAATTACAACTAGCACAAGCAAACAGTTTGCGAGAGTGCGTTTATTACAAATTAGTTGGGAAACAATGTTGTCTTTTTAATATAATTATTGAAAATTATTCTAATAATTCTATTGTTGAATAAAAATTAATCACTTGTACAAATAATACACTATGTTTTATTTAACGGGATACAAATTAGAAGCCAGTCACTTGTAATTACGTTCAAATGATATGATAAAAAATATGTGACATTTTCTATTAGTTTTTGAAAATCCTGAGCTATTATATCGCTCATATCTTTCAGTATAGAGACACGTTCGTGTCGCAAAGCGGCAGTCTGTGAAAGAAGGCTATGATTATGTAATAAAAAACTAATATTGTATTTTTTATGCATATTAAGCCTTAAGGACATAATCAACTTACTTTCTTCTCTCTACATATTTCCCAGGGTACAATTAATTCGTTGCATATATATTCATAAATTTAATATTGTATATTTTGCTGCTCTGTTATCAAATTTTGTAACAGATTATTGATTTCTGATTGATGTATTAGGCGAATTAAAATTCCAATTCACCTGGGCAAACTTAAAAATGATTACGTTCTATTAAGGAACAAATTATTTCGAAAATATATTATGATTTGTTCTGCTTTTCAGGCCCCCATATTGACATTCCAAGATATTGGGACTTTAAATTGAAACATATTAAATAGTAATATTTTTTTTTATATTGCAATTTGTATCAGATAAGAATAATATTCATCATAATATTCTTTATTTCGAATAAGAACTATAAAAAAGGTAACATCGCGCCTGTGATCTTCGAAGAGGAAGGCAGAGGAGTGTAATACACTTCGTCAAATTATTGTGCATAAAAATTATATGTAGGTAATGCAAAAATATTAAAATAAAACATATTGCACAATAGACGGTCTTATCACTAAATACTGATCTCTATCTAACACTCAATTAAAAGATCTGTTCATTTACAGAATCATTTTCCACACTCACTTACATTTTCTATACTGTACTATTTTCCATATCACTGGTGAGGCAAAGATAAACGAGACCATTCCGCCGAGCTTACGCAGATCACATTAATACGAATGTAACCAAATTAATTGGCAACACTGTTTTCAATTTTATAATGTGAAAACACTCTACGAAATTTAGCATATTACGAATTGTCTGGGAATTTTGAGCTGAGTTGTAAATAATATTTCTTTATATACATAATTATGTATCGTATCATTATACGTGAAGGTGTCGGAGGGTACTTATTAACTAGTAACTTCACTTAGAGTATGACAAAATACGTATACAAAACGAATGTTGATGTTGCATATATGCTGATACAGAACAAGACAAACGGATCTTGATGAAATACTATCTAATTAGAAATCTCCGAAACCATCATGCGAGTGTGAAAAGCATGATAAATAAACAAGTTCATATGGATTTTTTTTTGTTAAGTAAGCTATTGAAGTCGATGAATATATGAATAATCTATTTCTCTCTAGTCATTTCATACTATGCCATAAATGTTAGTCTAACTTCGACACTATACCATTCGTATTCTATTAGATGCAAGTTTCGTTTTCAATAAAGCTTAGTTTTGCATAATAGTCGCCAGTGTGGGCTTACGGCTCGGTTTATAGTCTAGATAAAATCTAAACTATGTTTTAGATTCCAGGTATAGTGTTTACGTCGGCTGTCTTAGGCAATAGACAATCCTAAGATCTGATATAAGAGAACAATTAGCTTGTTCATATATGCAATAATTGTATTAAATAGCTACTGTATTTGTCGTGAGATTATAAATAACGTTATCATTATTGACATCATAAATAAAATTTCGGAGATAATTTCAATCGTATTTGACACTAACATGTCCATTAAAGTCCATTAAGGACCAGGTGTTGTTAAATTAGTAATAGTGAACAGAACGTTGACTGCCTCCGTTGGTCGAGTGGTTGTAAGCCGGACTTCCGATCGGGAGGTCCTGGGTTCAAATTCCAAGTCGCATACTATTGGATATTTCTAATTTAGAATTTCTAGTAGTGACTCGGAGTCTGGATCTGTCCCTGATGTATGGCAATAGACTCACCACCTATTTCCATGTAATGTACGTATTAAAGGTAACAGGTGATATGTGGGAGTGTACTATACTCCTCTGCCTACCCTTTCGGGGATTACAGGCGTGATGATACTTTTTGAAAACAATAATACTCACAAAATATAATACTATAAATTCAGGGGCTGGATGAGATCTGCGGAGGATGGGATGTTGTGGCACACTTTGGGAATGGCCTATGTCTAGCAGTGGAACGGTAAACGCTGAGGTGACGTCGGTGATGATGATCAATTGAGCCATACAGAAGCTGCTCCGCGTCATAAGACTTCAATCTTGTAGTAGTTTCGTTTGAACTGTCAACGAATATAGAGCTCAGATTCGTCGAAGCCATCAACATTTACCATCCCTAAATCTATCTATATTATAGACGAAATTGTTATACGTTTGAGGTGTGTGAAGAGAATGATGTGTGTAGAATAAACACGTTATATATGTAAGGATAGAGATATTATATTCGTGCTCTCTGCCTACCTCGTTAGAGGCTTGGCGCGAAGGTATGTATGTATGTATATTCGGAGCTCGCCGCTCGCTTCCTACCACGTGGGGGACCTTACGCAATATAGAATAATAATCATTTGACAGTCGATTTGTCTTGTCTGTTAGCCGAACGAATTCAGAGACATACAAAAAACAACACGTGAATGTAACACGACAATAATTAACAATAAAGACTTAATTATCATACATTTAAATGTTAATTTGAATGTAAATTGGTCGTATTAATTAGTATTTTGACGTTTGTGATAAATATTTTTATGCATTACGATTGCGTTTAACTTTGATAATATTTAATTTATTCGTTTTTTTTAAGTTATTAAATTAATAATGCCATGTCGTGGAGACTTCGTAAAGTTTGATCTAGGAAATGTATGTGGAAGTTGATCTGCTAGTAAAGTCATCTCTGGAATCCATAGCGATCTGTGTTTATACTCAATCGCTGTTTAGTATCGAATTGTAACATTCCCAGGCGCAAGGCCAATGGAAATAATAGTTGACAATGTATTCAGTATGTCACAGATAATTAACTAGGTAAAGCCATAGGCTCTACGCCAGTGGTGGCGTCCTATTTTACTGAAATGTTTCCCAATATATTAACTGGGGAGTGGTCTTTGTGAACTGAAAATAATTAAAAATTATTACTTTAATTATAATAGAATTAGAAGTAAACGATCGCTCTATATGATGTTAACAGAAAACATCGTGAGGACGCCTACGTGGTTTAGGGCTCAATGTGTTCAAGGAGGTGGTTGAAGTCTGCCATTCCGCATTCATAGGTCTTAATCATTCTCACTCTGACAGGAAACTGGTGTCCTTTAGTAAAGCGATAAAATGGTTGATCATAAAGACGTTAAATGGTCGATTTTAAAATAATTGGTATCCAAATAATGAGCAACATGTGGCAAATCGTAGAGTTACGAAAGTACTGTCTTCAATTCGTCTAAATATTCGTCATGGAAATATAACTTTTTATACTAAGTATTTTCTACATGTTACCTTCTGAAGTGACTCCATGAATATTCGTAAATGAATTACCTGCAACAAAAATTAAAAATTAATTAAACAATTTTAATGATATTTCGATTAGTATGGCTTAGATATATTACTCAAGTTATTTTTGTGAAATTACCAAGTCTTTTACAGAGAAGGTTGAAAAATAGGTAAATTAATAAATCAAAAGCTATCGTCTTCATAACAACAAAAGGATTATCATATACATATGTATGTTTAATAAAATATTTTGATAAATTAATTAGCAAATAAGTTGTCAGCGGTAACATAACAAAAATATTGTCCCAGATATTTAATAAAATATGATGGTGTTTAAATATTGGTACTGTTAAACCTTATTATTTCAGAAACCACTATAATATTGTAATCTGTTATACTTGGCACCCACTAAATGCTATACTAATAATATTCACAAGTACGATATTTTAACAGTATTTAAAGTCTATGTCAAATCATTGTAAGGTTATATGTGGGTAGGTTTAAAATATATTGTCATCATCATTATTATATATAGATTATATATAGTTTATATATAGGTAGGGCTATAGTCTGCCGCGGTGGTCAACTTCGCACTTCTTAGAAAACATTCTGGAAGACTAATGTGTGCAAGTTTCCTCCCGAACGTTTTCATTACCGTTACAGGAAGTGATATTTTTTTTAATACTTCATCATAACATCAATCTTCTTTGTGCTACTGGACAGAAAACTTTCAAAAGACGCAACAACACGCGACTCTCTCTAGATCCCATCCAGCCGCTACAATTTTATTACGGCTTTTTAAAATGTTACCAGACAATGGTACAAAGTGTAAGAGGTCGCACTACTGTAGGTCTTGTAATAATAATACTTACTTATTATTTCTAAAGCAAAGAATAAAGACAATTTCATAAAACACATTGTCGCTCTTCTTTCATTGGATCGAAACCTTTCTGATGCCTTAGTTTTTGCCGAAAGCAATTTATACGTGAACTTTATCTATATAAATCTCAGTGAATTAAGTTTCGCAAGAGAAACGGCTCGATTTCCAATTTAATAGACCGCCGTGCTGCTATTAATCAAACCGTGTGTTTATGACATAACTTATATTGTTGTCTGACTGCTTCGTTGTTCTAGAGGTTACAAGTGCGACTTCTAACGGGTCGAGCAAGGGTAGACTTCTGACAAATTCCACGGGTTGCAAAGTAATGTTGAATTCTGACGGGTTGAGCAAGGGTGGACTTCTGATAAACGCCACTCGTTGACCTAAGTTATATTGAATTCTGACGGATTGAGCACGACGGACTTTTGACTAACTCCACGGGTTGACCAAAGTAATATTGTAAAACAATAACTTCACAATTCTCTCTTCTTCTCTTATTCTTTACCTTATGCTAGCATTCGCTGACAAATTACAATGTACTGAGATAATTGTTAGTTAAAATATACATTAAATAAAGCCCCTTTTTAATAATATGTCTCATAGCTATTTTTTTGTTTTTACATATTTTGGTATGTAGTAACGATTAAACATACATGCACACATACATGATAGCATTTTCACGCATATAACTCTAAACTAAGAATTATCGAACAGCAAAGGTATAAAAGCACCGAACAGAGTACCTTTTATGTACTGAACGCTGTGTGTATCATAATGATAGATTTGACCCAGATAGCTGACTAAAAAGTCATTGTTCTGTCTGTCTGGTTGTGTAAAACATAATGGACGGGCCGGAGAATGTAGGGCAGGAACCACGCTTTTTCGTTTTGACTTTTCACAACCACAATGGACATACGTACATACCGTCATTTCACTAAACGTTTGTGGCAGTACATTTGAATTTGGAATTACTTTAATGAATTTACTTTAATGTTTATTTTAGTGTTAATGAATTAATTATTTTAACGTGTAAAAAAAATTAAACGTTTAACGTTTAAATAAATGTTTTATTAAATTTACTTTAACGCATTTATTTTGTTTAATTTGCTGTAATTAATCAATTATTTTTATTTATTTAGTTTGAAGCATCTATTTTGATGAATTGACTTTTGTATGTTTCTAACTGAAGCAAAGTTTTAAGTAATTTATTATTTATTAATGCAATTGCGACGATGATGCGATTAATTAATGCAATTACGCCTTTCCTCCTAGTAATCCTTGAGATTTATGCTAAAAACTACTAAACTAACTACACGTCAGGAAAAAACACAATTCGAATTTATCAATGAATACATATTGAGCATATTTGAACTCCACCCACGCTTTTGTTTCAGAAATTGCACATCGAACGAGGAAATAGCGCGTCCATTTAACAGCCTAACCCATTACTCGTGTGTTATGCGTAATTTTACTTTCTTTACGCGATGTACAATCGGCGGAAACGCTGTCGCTCCACATGGGAACGACGCGTGACAGCTTTGCGAAATGTACTCGCGCTATTGGACGCACGGTAAGTTACATTGTACAGCTTATTTTCATACAGAAGTATTAATTAATGTTTTGTATTTCTTACTAAACAGTTACAACGTTCTGTTTTACATCGCTTTTTACATATTAAATAGTTACAATATTCTGATTTACATTGCTTTTGTGTTGCTGTTGTTACATCGCAAGACTAATGTGTAATATCTTTCCTCGCATGTCTGTCGACGTGTGTGTCTGTCTTTTTATAAATGCGAAATTTACTTTTATTGAATAATAGGTATATATAGTAGTAAAACATTAACCAATTCATTTTACGTTGTAAAAATTATAAAAAAACTATATCCAATCGATTGCCAAGAACTGTCAATCTGTCAATTTGAGAATTAATTATCAGAGTGGCTGAAAAAAGCACCATTTTCATAACTTACTGAACATTTCTATACATGCTGGATTACAGTAAATATTTATATGTGACTTAATATACGTTTTTTATATAATCCATCGAATGTAAGCCAAGTAATATAAAACCGGGTAGCACCTCAATTATAAATACCAAAAGCCTGTTGCAAATCTGTCACAATTATCATTCTGTGTGTCTGTATGTCTCGGGTTGCGTAAAGCGGAGATGCGGTGGCGTAGTGCGCGTGTAAGGCGTGTGACGTCACTGCATTAAGGTACTTGTCCACAGCGCGAACAGGAGCTAGCCTATTAATATTGTAGGTGTTTCTTATCAATCAAGTACAGCGCATGAATATTTAAATATTTAATGTTTAACATTTTTTTTGTCTGATAAGTAGCTACTTACGTATGGACATGGACTTGTTTTTAGCCAGGAGACGTCAAAATTTGTCAGTGGAAACAGCGACAGTGTGAATAGATCTTTACGCACAGGTTTAAAATTTCGTGCCATTAGATAAAGGAAATAATTATTCAAGATATAACGAACTGCGATACTTAAATAAGTATCATAATAAGATATGCATAAACACACTCGCAAATATATGAACATGCGAACAAATTGATTACGAATGGGGACATCTCCATCTCCGGGGAACCTGTTTATCATCCTGACTACTGGATTAAGGGCTGTGGGTTCGATTCCCGATTGAATAAAAATATTTACTGGACGGAGAAAATTGTTTATTCATTGTCTCGATGTCAAATATATTTATACATATAAGTAATATATATTATGTGTATATAATGCATGTTTATCATCTATCTGATTACCATAACACACGCGCTGCCTAGTTTGGGGTCAAATTGCCACCTGCGGAAATATCCCAAGATTATAGTTGTTATTACTACATATTTCATATCCCGCGGTAAACATACATGCGTATATGGATACAAAAGGTAAAATAATGAAAGGTAAAACAGCGAATAATAAAATAGAAAACAATCTATTTTAATGTCGGTAACACAATTACTTTTAAAACCTGTCAACAAATATAATTGCGTTGGAAGCCTTAAAAATGAACACATATTACGAATAGCCTGTCCAATTAACGATTGATGACGTCATTTTTGTCGAGCCCCTTAGTACTCTACTGCCGGGCCCGGAGATCCTCTTGTAGCACAAAATTTAAAGGGTGTAGTGAACCACACTGGTCGATCTCTCGCAAGTGCAATTGAAAACACTTTCTTAGTATCCAAAAATGTTGTTACATTCATGACCATCATCTTCATAATGAGCGTTTCCAGTCTCTTCTCAGTAGATCTGCTTACATATTTTCAATGATCATTAGATATAATATAACATTATTATTATATTGCCACTGCACGTCGAAGAGATTGGCATTTAGTGCCACTAAGGAATTTTGCGTGACATTATGATAAAATTAACAGTTTTTTTTTTTGTAATATAGATAATAAAAGTATCTACAGATCTAAAGATCTAAGCTCGTTTTTTATCCGGAATATTTCTTTGCACACAGTGCTAACTTTTAGGAACCGCCTGGTCACCCTACACCACGTTGTGTACGGGCTACCAATCACATTGTAATTGCGCTTGAAATATTTATCATTGTTCCGAAAAGGTTACTGTGCTAGCACAAACGATACTGAGCCTTGCCACTGCGGTGTGAATTCGGTCTTGGATAATGAATGTTTGGGAATTGTCCGTACAAATTGGTTTGCTGTGTTTCCATTGACAATGACGCTTACTTCCCGTCCACCGTAGCGCGTCAGTAATTGGTAGTAGTTAGGTACATCCGTCTTGATATCAGTCTTATAAAACATTTTCGACTGCTTCTTGAGATTAGATTTTTGTAACTTAGTTTTCCTAATAATATCTCGGAGTCTGGATCTGTGCACTGTGTACGGCAATAGATTCACCTCCCATTCCATGGTGGAACATAAACCTAACTGGAGAAACGTGGGTGTATATTGCACTTTTCTGTCAACCCCTTCGCCTTTTACAGGCGTAAAGTTATGAAAAACTTTTAACGTTATTGGCAGATGTCGTACTTTTTCTAACATAGAAAGTAGCGTAATATTTACCACAGTTAAAATTAAAATCGTTGACCGTGTGTTTGCAACCAAGACTACTGATCAAGAGGTCATGAATTGGATTTCTGGGTCGGTCAAATAACTATTATTGGGTTTTCTTATATTGAAATTCTCAGTACTACCACAAACTTAGCACTATAGAAAAAAGCTCAACTAAAGAGTTGCACTGGTTGACAAAGAAACTCAATAAAGTTTTAATTAGGGAATTTATTGAATTATGGTTATTTATTTATTATCCATTTACGCTTTTTATTGAATGACAATCGAACGTACACCGTTCTGTGACTAGTTCCATGAAATATGCGATTGAGATGTCACCGTTAACGGAATGTCACGCGTGCATCGTGTCACGTGCTGCGCATGATATGTGTTCTTAACCCAGTACTTGATGTAACACGTGTGACGAACACTCTGAGCGGCTCACTTCTTGTTTCTTATGTACAGATAATAGTACGTAATCATTTCAATATAATACAACCCATTGATAATGGCGAATGAAGAAGCACGTCAGAGCTGTAAAGATAGAGTTATTTGCCACTTTGTGTTCTCCGCTTACAAAGTAACGGACCGGGCGTGACGATGTAATAATAATAGTGGACATTTTGCAATAAACTGACTATCATCTATTAAAACAAGAATAAATTGTCACAAATTCGTTAAAT